>PVJO010025463.1:0-22703 GCA_004026905.1 Hystrix cristata | reverse complement strand
CCTGCCTGTTTCTCTTTATCTCTCTCATGCTCTGTCTCCCCACCCCCCATGAAAACCATTTGGGCACACTGCAGATCTGTTCCCCTGGGAGCAGAAACTCTACCTTCAGTTCCTCTCTGCCCTACCTGCCTGGAGCCTCTCTCATCTTGGGGAAGTTACAGGTTTCGTTTTGTCCCTTGGAAGCTACTCCAGCCAGGAAAGGAACCCGAGTTGATTTGAAGCCAGACCCTTAATTGGATTGGATTCCCGTGGAGGCCATTAGCTTCTGGCTGCAGCTTGGCAGACAGGAAACACTTCCTCCCCACCCCAGCGCCACTGCTCACCCCCTACCATGGCCAGGGTCTTGGACGGCCTGCTACCCAATAAAGCACAGTATTAAATTTCCAGTTATGATTACTCTCCCTTACATTAGAAGAGCTTTCCACTGTCTCTGGACACTGGCAAATACGGTAAGTACTGTGAGTAGTCTTATTTGGTCTCATTGTTCACTCCTGCCACAAATTTTTAGTGAAGGTCTACTATGTGCTAGGCACTGTTCCAGGCTCCAACCAGATAGTGTCTTGGCTCTCACAAACAATGTAGTCTCTTTGGGGAGATGTACAGTAAACACCCAGGCAAATGTGTCCTGGTCAGTGATGTAGGGGGAAAATATAATTCCCAACTTGCTAAATGTCAAATACACTGAGTTTGTGTTCTCCAAAATTGAAGAATGAATTCTAAAGAACAACAGAGGTTAAGACTAGAAAAAATTTATTGAGAGAGATAGTTCCTGAGAGACAGGAGGGGACCCGGAAATGGGTTGCAAATGAGCCCACTTCTCAGAGGAAGTTTTTTTTGTTTTTTGTTTCAGTGCTGGGGATCGAACTCGGGGCCTTGTACTTGTTTTTTGTTTTTTTTTTTTTTGGTGCTGGGGATCGAACTCTGGTCCTTGTGCTTGCAAGGCAAACACTTTAACCACTGAGCTAAATCCCCAGCCCCTTGGGGCCTTGTACTTGTTAGGCAAGCACTCTAACCACTGAACTAAATCCCCAGCCCTTAGAGGTTGAATTTAACCAGGTGTGGTGGTGCATGCCTGTAGTTCCAGCAATCAGGAGGCTGAGGCAGGAGGATCAGTCCGAGTTCAAAGCCAGTATGAACTACATAGCAAGATGCCATCTCAAAAAACCAAAAAAGAGGCTGAATTTAAAAGTGATAGCTACTTAATCTGGTGGATGAACCAGTTAATCTAGTGATGGGCTAATTAATCAAAACAGCACAGCACGGAAGCAGTGGCATGGGTATTGCTGGCTGCTTTTTCCCAGATTTACAGTGAGAATCAGAAATAAATAGCGTGGTGGAAAGATTTTTATAACTTGCAGTTTGGCCAGAAGAGGAATGGGTTTAAAATTGAGGCCAGGGCTGAGGATGCAGCTCAGTGGTAGAGGGTTTGCCTGGCATGTGCCAGGTCCTGGGTTTAATCCTCAGTACTGCAAAAAATAAATAAAGTTGAGGCCAAAGGTAGTGTGGTTGCTGAAGAGATTAGTGGCATTAAAAAGAAGCCTATTGCTTGGCTCAAGAGGAAAAACATACCCTGAGGACATCTCAGGAATTGCTCAGGCCTTGCTGATGGCAGGCCCAAGGAAACAAAGATGTAAACTCCTTTGAAAAATTTTGCTTTGAGAGGCTAGCCTCAGGATACCCTGCTCCCGTACTGACAGAAGCTGATTCCCCAGGATTCATCTCACAATCAGTGTGCCTGATGGATTCAAACTGGATTAATCCATTGATGAGTTCCAAGCTGCATGGGTTATTAGGAACTGGGTCTCTACTGGAAGAGGTGGGGGCACTGGGGCTGTGCTTTAGAAGGGTAGGTCTTGTCCCTGCCCCTTCTTCCATCCCAATCTCTCTTTTTCCTTTTCTCTCTGCTTCCTGGGTATCACAGGTGAATAGCTTTCCATTGCCGCACTGCTCTGCCGTAAGGTTTCTGCTCACCTCAGGCCTAAAACAAACTACCAATCTTTGTGCTTACGACCCCCTGTGTTGAGTTCTATATTTGAGAAGCATATGGCCCAGGAGAGATAGGTGACTAGTTTAGGATTAAACAGCTAGGCCTAGTTCTTGCCTGTCTCCTCCCCACACCATAAGCTCTGTGAGGCCAGGCCCACATTTATCTTCACCTCTGTATGGCCACCATGTAGCACCCGCCCTGGGCAGAAGTTGCTGCTCTCAAAATGTTGACAAGGGTGGGAGTGTAGCTTAGGGGTAGGGCACTTGCCTAGCAGACACCCGGCCCAAGCTCCACCCCTAGCATCACAAAAAACGAAAAAAAAGTTGACTAACTGATTGAAGATCTCTATCTGCAAAGTCTGCTGTGATTCTAATATACCGCATTGCTTTCCTATCAAAATATGGGTCACCCAGTCATTGGAATATTCTGCAGCTGTTTAAAATAATTCCTTCAAGTAAAATATGGTTTGTTTGGTTTTTTTAATCTTTGGTTTTTAGAGACAGGGTCTCACTACGTAGCCCAGGCTGGCCTCAAACTTGCAGCAAGCCTACTGCTTCAGCCTCCCAAGTGCTGGGATTGCAGGTGTGTGCCACCACGCCTGGCTCATTTATAAACTAGAACAATACACAGTCATCAAAAATGATGTTGAGAAAAAAATAATAATAATTTAAAAGGAAAAAAAAATGATGTTGAAGTTGCTGAGGATGGAGCTGCTGGCCCAGACAGGGACTGTTAGAGTTGGCCATCTGGGCAATGACATTCTGTGCCTGATGGCTTCCATTCAGTGCCATCATTGGCCTCCATTGTTCCACTGGCCCAATCCCCACCCCAAAGCCACCCCAGATCCAACTTCCCAGCCAAGACTAAAGTCTGAGCCTGGAGGCTCAGAAATCATTATCATCATCGTTATTATTATTAGTGCCTACACTATTATTAGAAGAGTAACTGACCCCTTAATAGGTGCATATGCATTGCACATACAGTACCATCCCATTTAATAACTATACCCAAGTTGAGGATCTTTATTGCCCTCTTAGGGCAGAGGAGGAAACTGGGGCTTAGAGGGACTAAATCACTTGTCAGAGTAAAGTAGCTCGTAAGTAAGCAGCAGGGATGGGACTCGAATCCAAGTCTATTCTGACTCCAGGTAGCACACTGTGCTGCCCCCATTTAGCCACCATGTGTGCAGCACCATGTGTCCAGCGGTCTCCCTGATGCTTGCCCTGTCATCTGCCCTGAGCTCAGAATACAGATGTGACTTTCACCCTGGGGCTGATGGCCCTGGCTTAGATGAGGCGCCCATTTCCTGCTGCCCATGGGCGCTGGGACAGCCAGCTGTTACCCAGGAGGATCCCAGGTGTGCTCTATGCCTCAGCTATTTCCGTGCAACATCTGAGCAAAATACACCAACTCTTTTAAGTCATTTAAAATTAGTTTTTGAGTAAGGACATTTCCTCTCCATCCTTGGAAGCTCACAGTTCATTTATTTGGTACTTGGAGGCCTGAACAGTCAGTCCTTCGGATCACAGCTAGGTAGCAGAGGGGGCGTGAAGCTATTTGAAATTCAATAGGCAAACGTGTTTTTTCAAAGCTGACAAGTGCCCTTCACGCTTCAAAAGAATAAATGAGCTCCCCCGCTCAGAGCTGCGCTGAGCCAGTGGAGACCTAGCAAGTGGGCAGAGCGCAGAGACCAGGACAAGCAGCGGCCTGAGCTTTTCCCAGCTGCACCCCATGTCCCCAGTCGTCCACCTCGCTCCCTGGCTGTTGGCTTGTGTGATGCTTGGCGGCTCTGGCTTGGCATGTTTGCTTCCCGTATGAAACAGTCGATAACCTCATTCCCCAGAGCCACGCTTCCTACTGCAAGGGCTGCGATTGGACCCGGACCACCCGTCTTTGTGCCACGTTCCACAGCACCGTGTGGTGTCGGGGCTGACGGAGAAGCAGGAACAGCCTGTGGCAGAGGAAAGCAGCCTGTCTGAGCGAAAGGTAGCCATGGCCGGAGGCCTGAGGGTGGACGGAACCCAGCACTTCATCTGCTTTTCTTGTCTGATTTGCCCCTTAGTTTGATCTTGTTTGTTTTGTTTCTTACAGGACTGGGGATTGGACCCAGGGCCTGGTGCATGTTAAACAAGCCCTCTACCACTGAGCTACACCCTCAAATCTGCCTCTTCATTTTTAGGCGAGGCTGCAGGAGTCCTTTCTTCCCCTGAAGCTAATGCGGGGTCCACCCCATCACTGGAGGGACTAGAATTCCTGAGTACACCCAGGAAGGCTCTGGGAGGGGTATGTCCACGCCCCACACTCTGTCTCCTGTTGACATTGGAGGCCTTTCGGACCATACTGCTGATAGATAGTGCTAAGAAGGTCCCCATCTGCAGAGAGTGAACATGAGAAAGACCAAAAAGGTGAAAGGGAACAGCACCAAGTCCTGCTGATCAGAAACACAAATCAGCAGGAACAGGATATTTACATGAACGGAGAGTTTCCCAACGGCCTGCTCCTTTGCAAGGGAGAGAACTGTAACTTACACAATGGAAAAGCCAGGCCTTCCTTAACCAGGTGATCAAAATTAACCTCACCCTCTCTGGGCAGACAGATTTGGGGCACTTCTGGAAGTGACACTTGAGAAGCGCGCAATACCACTTTTGTAATAATGTAGCCCACAGTGCACAGCTGCACCTGATCCCGAGGGGACATCAGACATACCCAAAGCAAGGAACGGTCCCTAGAACAAATGCTTTGTATTCGGCTGGGGATTTAGCTCAGTGATTAGAGTGCTCGCCTTGCAAGCACAAGGCTCTGAGTTCGATCCTCGGCACCACAAAAAAAAAAAAAAATGCTTTGTACTCTTCTAAAGTTCAACGTCATGAAAGGGAGGGTTGGGGCTGGGGATTTAGCTCAGTGATTAGAGTGCTCGCCTTGCAAGCACAAGGGCCTGAGTTCGATCCCCGGCACCACAAAAAAAAAAAAAGAAAGGGAGGGTTGTTGTTCCAGATTAGAGGCAAGGGAAGAAACATGACAACTAGGAGTCATATGCAATCTCAGGTCAGATCCTGTACTAGGTAGGGAAGAATGCCTTAAAAAAAGTTGCTAATTGCAATGTTAGATCTCCTGAATCTAATATCAGTGCTGTGATTAGGTGAGAGGAGGCCTTGTTATCGGGAAGTATGAGCTAAAGTGATACGAGATAAAGAGGCACGATATGGACTGGGGCTGTCACTGGTAGAGCATTTGGCCCTGGGTTCGATCCCCAGCACCGCAAAAAGAAAAAAGCAAATAATTATATGTTGTGTGTACCTACTTATGTATCTCTATTTATCTGCATTTTTTTCTATGTGTAGGGAGAGAAAAAGTAGCAAAACGAAAAAAACTGTTGAATCTAGGTAAAGCATATTTAAGAGTTTTTGTATTCGTGCAAGTTTTCCGTTCAAGTTATTTCAAGTTAAAATAAACACTGTGGGAGTTCAGAGGGAGAAAAAAGCTGAAACCCAACTAAAATCCAGGGAACCGCCTCCCCACCTCCGTTTGAGTAAGTAAGAAAGGGGGCAGAACTCCCTCTAGGACTTTTCTCTTTTTAAGGACTTCTTGTGGTTTGGCTGGTTTCCCTTTTGCGTTTACTAATGGGTGGACATTACAGCCCTCTCTCCACAGCCTCCCTGGTCGCCCGCTGTGCCTGTGAGCCTTGCCAGCTCCGAAGCCAGAGGCTCTGGCTCACCAGTGTCTTTCCAAAGGGTAAGGCTTCTGAGGTGGAAAGCAGGGGAGGGAAAGAGCAGCTCCTCCCTTTCCAAACCCTGAGTCCTGCACAGTCCTGCTCTTACCGGGACTGGGGCACCCGGGGCGCGGGAATCCACCCAGCCACAGCCTGCCTTTGCTGCTTGCTGCCTGCCAAGGACGTTCGAGGACACTGGTCAAGCATTCCCATTGCATTTGTGGAATAAGTGACTGAGGCTTTATGGATGGGGCAATGTGTATGGTGCTTATGGACTCCAACTCTAAATTCAGGCTGCTGGCCGGGTCCGACACTAAAGACCTCAAGCAGCCTCTTCACTTGCAGGAGCCTCAGTTTCCTCCTCCGGAAGTGGGGACAACACACTACCTGAGAGCTGGTTGAAACTAGAGGATGGGATGCTCCACATAAAGAGCTGGTACATGCTAAATAGTCAACAGATGTTAGTTTTTGTTTATGTTAACCACAGGCCCTCCCTCCCCAAATTCAACAGTTGATCAAAAAATTGCAAATTGAAAAAGCTGAGCTGGTTGTGGTGGCACATGCCTGTAATCCCAGCACTCGGGAGGCTGAAGCAGGAGGATTGCTGCAAGTTTGAGGCCAGCCTGGGCTACATAGTGAGTTCAAGTTCAGGCTGAACTACACAGCGAGACCCTGTCACAAAAAAACAAAAATAATAATAAAACAAAACAAAAAAAAAGAAAAGCCGGATGGCTACAGGATTGGGGGAAATACACAGAGTTCCCAGTGCTGGGCAAACCACAGCCGGGGCATCCTTTTAAGGTGGGAGTGGGAGTCAAGGAAGGTTTTTCTGAGGCAGGATGTTGAACAAGGACATAAATAGAATGCCTGGATGTGCCAGGCACTATTCCAGGCCCCGCGAACACCTGAATGAATAAAATATTCTCCGTCCTCACAGAACTACCATTCTAGTGGGACACTGTGCCATATCACAAATGTGAGCACGTGCACACACACGTCATCGGGCGATAAATGCTAAACTGCAAATGCCCCTCCTGCAAGAAGAGCCGCCGCTCCTGGTGCCCCGTGGGCTGTGCCAAGTGTGCCCAGGGCCGCATCTGCAAAGGGGCATCAGACTAGTACAGCTGTTGTGCCTGATGTGGGAGACTCTGCTCCCACAACTACGTAGAGTGATGTGCACAGACCTGCATTTTTTAACACAACCCTGACCCATTTGCCAAGTTTCTTTTTCTATGAAGTGTGTGAATAATAAAACTTGGTGACTTTAACACAGAAAGAAAATTTGATGTTTGAGTTTGATCCCCAGCACTGCCCTCCCATAAAAAGAAAGAAAATCTACCCATCTGTGATTTGGAGGTACTCCAAATACCTTTGGGTGCCCACCATGAGGATTAATGCGTAGGCCCACTTAGCAGCACATATGTGACACAAAGTGTAAGGTATTTCACATACATTGCAAACACCCTAGAAATGTTTGTTAATTTGAACTGATTGTTTCATTTATTATTTATTCATTTTTTTGTTTGTTTTTGTTTTTAAGGCAGGGCCTCACTATGTAGTTCATGCTGGCCTTGAACTCACTATGTAGCCAAAACTGGCCTCAAACTCACAGAAATCCTCCTGCCTCAGCCTCCAGAGTGCTAGGATTATAGGTAGGTGCCACCATGCCCAACTGTTTCATTTATTTAACAAGATTTTTTTTTCTTTTTTTTATTTGTTGCTGAGGCTCAAACTCAGGGCCTTGCAGTTGTGAGGCAGGCACTCTAACCACTGAGCTAAATCCCTAGCCCTTAACAAGAATTTTTAAAGGCAGAGAGTGTAGCTCAGTGGTACAGAGTTTGCCTTACATGTTTAAAACCCTCAGTTTGATCCCTAGAACCTCAAAAAAAAAAAAAAAATGCCAAGCGCCTACGGGCCCTGACTGCACATGGGATGCCATGACCTGGCCAAAGAGTTCAAGAAGCTCATAAAAGTGTCTAGTGTGGGGAAGACCAGAGACAGGCGATCCCAACCACCATGTGATGAGGACCTGGAATGCTGACTATGTACCAGGCACTACTTTGAGCATCGTATCTGTATCAAGCTGTAATCTTTACCGTTCCACGAGTTAAACACTGTTTCACAGATGAGAAAACAGAGGCACAGAGACGTTAGGTAACTGGCCCAGAGTTACACAGCAAGTGTAAAAGTGGCATACCTAGACCTCTGCACTATGGAAGCCCAAGGTTTACAGGTCCCCAGAGTAGGGACCACTGACAGGACTGACCAGGATGGGATTCCTGCAGGAGGGCCCACCTGCCAGGAGCGGCGCAAGTTACAGTGGGGCACAAACTGCACAGGACGCAGTTCTTGCAAAGGCCAGAAGTGACACAGGAAGTAAGCCCATTTGGGTGTGCAGCCTGTGCTGCCCCAAGAAAGGTGGCTTCTTGGGACTTTTTTTCCTGGTGCTGGAGATTAAACCCAGGGCCTGGCACATGGTATGCAAGCTCTCTTCCACGGAGCTGCATCCCCCAACCTGGCAGCTCTTAAAAATGAAAAAAAAAATTTAAAAATGAAAATATAGGGGCTCAGTGGTTAGAGTGCTTGTCTCATAAGCACAAGGCCCTGAGTTGGATCCCCAGCACCAAAAAAAAACACAAAAAAACAAATAAAATGAAAATACATTAAAAAGTAAAAAAAAAAGCAAGAGAAATGTGGCCTTGCTGCAGCAGCAAGGAGAAGAGCCAAGGGAGAGCAGTGGCCTGCTCCAGGAAAGGTGGGGGAGGAGGCCGTTCACATGACCTCCCTGCTGGAGACAGCGGGAGGAGACAGCGAAGGGACTTTGCCCAGTTTGGGTCCCTCAGCTGCCAGGTCCCCCACAGCCACTGGACTCCTAGGGCCAGCCAGCTTGGCTTAGCCTTCTAGATGGAGCCAGGGTGTATCCAAGGGGCGTCGCTTAAAGAGGCAGGTCATGAATGGGAGGGGGACTCCAGAGATTGATCTCAAGGATGACAAGAAGGAACCTGGTGGGGATTTCAGGTTACGGTCTGGTTATTCTTCTTGGCTTAGAAAAAGATCTCCGGAAAGAGGTAGTGAAAGCAAATGGCAAGAAAAATAAATAAATACTCCGAGCGGTGCCACAGAGCCTGGCAGCCCGGTACCACTCCAGTCACTCGTGTCCCCTCCCCCAGGCCACTAGGATGAAATCCTTTTCCTGGGTTGCCTTCCAAAGACATTCTATGCATAAATGCATAGGTTTATGGAAATAAATTTCATGGAGGAATTTTAATAATGAATCTTATTGTTCTCTTTTAGAGGGGGAAGTCCATTAAAAAGTCAAATGTGTTCATTACAGAGAATTTTGGGAGAAAAAAGTAGAAAAGCAAAACAAAAAGCTAAGCTGTCAAGGCAATTGCTGCTTACATTTTTCAAGCCAGGATTTCTGCTTTAATGAAAAAAAAAATACAATCTTTGAATAACATGGTAGAAAGTAGCCTTGGGTTCTGAACTGCAATCTATCTACCCCCTCCCAATGGTGTGATGTTAGAAATAATGGGACTCATCATTACTTCGAAACCTGGAGATGTGGAGGACTCTAGGAAAGAAGCTCTCCTGGCTCTTGGAGGCATCACACTCTCTCCCCACCTCTGTCCCAGTTCCCAGGCCTAAGGAAGGGGCGAGATTTCAGCGGTGGCCACCTCACTGCCTGCCAGAGACAAAACTAGCTTCCCACCTTTGCCTGCCAGTTGTGGACCCTGCAGCTGAAGCCATCAGCAGCTGCAGTGACTCATGGCATGACGCACTGGCCTGATGGGATTTCTCTGTCCTCCCTGCCACCAGCCCCCATCCCCCAGCCTTGGGATAGGGGCTTGGCCAGGGTAGTAAAGGGCGAGTTGAAAACACTGGCTTTGTAGCCAGACAGCCTGGACTCATAGGCCAGCTCTGCCCTTAGCTGCATGACCTTGGGCAAATTACCTAAACCTGTGTCTCACTTTCCCCATCTCTACAATGGGGCAGTAACAGTACCTGCCCCAGAGATAGAACTATCAAGAGGCTTGTATGCCTGTGAAGTGCACACACATAACAAGCGCTGACTAATGTTCACTGTTGTTGTCGTCCTCCCAAGCAGGAGGGAGACAGGGGAAGAGCAAGTTGTTTTCTGAGGTCTGGTCTCCACTCCTCCCCTCTGGATTCTCTTCCCCACAAAGCCCACAGATCTGTGCTCATGCTGTACCCTCTGACCCTCTTCCCAGCCATCTCAGCTGGGGAAATCTTTCTCATATTTCAGGAATCAGAGGCGAAGACTCCAGGGATCCCCCACAAACACACCTCCACCCTCAGTCCAAATAAACTACTTCCTCCTCTGGATCCAGCACCACCGGAAGCTGGACATTTTGTTATGCTAAAATAATTTATGTAACCCAGAGGTTCCTCCCACCCATTTTCCCAGCCCACAGGGGTTAGCAATCCTTTTAAATTACATCCCCAGACCCCCCCCTCTTCCCTTCTCCTTCCTCTTCTGGGAAAGGCCACCCCCCATCTCAGCCTCAGGGACAGATCGCATCTCAGCCAATCAGCTCCAGGGATGTTTACACGACTCTGCTCACCCAATCAGACTGGAAGAAAGGTCTTGAGTGTTGGGTTCAGCTGGTTTTTGTTGTTGTTGTATTGTTTTGTTTTGTTTTTTGAGACAGAGTCTTGCTAAGTAGTTACACTGAACTTGAATTCACTGTGTAGTTCAGGCTGGCCTCAAACTCGAAGCGATCCTCCCGCCCCAGCCTCCTGAGTGCTGAGATTACAGGCGTGCACCAACATGCCTGGCAGGGGACTGGTCTTTTTCCCTTGTTGAGGAAGAGCCAGAACACCTGGTCTCCAGATGTTGCTAGCAGCCATTTAGCCAACAAGAGGGTAGCTACCCTTGGGCTGAAGCTCACCCCGAAGGAGGCAGAGTAGGAAACAGAAGCTTCCTGGGTCCCTACACCTCACTGAACCACTGAATCTGTTGACCCCAAAGCCAGGAATACCCCAGGACTTGCTGTTGGTAAAATAATCAATGTCCTCGATATTTCAGCAAAGTTAAGTTGGGTATTCACATCTTCACTGGTTACACTGCAGGCGCTCACATTTCATTTATTAGCCACTTACTGTGTGCCAGGTCCTGTACTGTGATTCTTATGTGCATGATTCAGCGCTCACAGCCCTGCTGTGTGACAGGAGTGCTCTGTGATATGGCCCACAGCATGGTCTCTGGAGTGAGACCTCTTGGGTTTTCACATCTTTGCTTCTGACCATGCAGAATTGGCTGTGTACTAAATCTCCTCATGCCTCTTTCTGCACCTAGTTAGTAAGCTCGTAGCAAGGATTGAAATAGAATAAACCACATAATGGCATTTATATCCATGCCTAGCACTGAAAAATATTAGTCTAGGCTGCTGTTTGTGTTACAGACGAGGAGACGAAGGCTTAGAGAGCCTGTACCATAATCCGAGGCTGCCCAGGTACCAAGCATGTCAGGCTCACGTCAGCCAGCTCTGAAGTCTGTGCTTGTCACCAGGTAGCTCCAGCCCCAGTGCCCGCCTGTGAGTCACGGATGGCACATGTCATCAGCACCCAGGGCTGCATCCACTGAACTCCCGGCCTCCAGATGCCTCTAGAGCCCATGTATGCTGTGCCCCTCTCCCAGGTGACCGCTGTCACAGGCTGGGATGTAGCAGGGGGCCTGGAGGGTTTGTGGAGCCAGTGGGGACAGCAGCCACTAAATAACTAAACTCAGGGTACTAAGTATCCTTGTTCTTACAGGTTCAGTGAACATTTCCGGCCCAGGAACTTCTCCTTGGCCGGCTTCCTCTGGCTCTAAAAGGCTGCTTCTTTCCTCAGGCTCCATTTCTCTGAGTTCGTCCTCCCCTCGGCCTTCAGTCCTCAGGCCTCTCACTTCCGCACTGCCTCCCTCCCCAGCTCTGGCCAGCCAGGTAGAGGGCGGGCCCTGCACAGCCAAGGCCGTGTCAGCGGAGCAGGCCCCGTGAAGACCCTGTCCGCCCTCGAGGTGAGCCATGGCCAGGGTTTTAAGCTGACCGGTTTGTCTTCTCTGGGCAGTCTCAGAGCATCCTGGGGCTCTCTCCTTGGAGGATTCAGGCCGAGGCTCCGGTGAGTTTCCAGGGAATGGGCACGTTCTGTGACCCTGCGCCTTCCCTCCCCGCTGGCCTGAGGCCAGTTCCCTTGGCCTCTTCCTGCTCACTGCTCCAGCTCCAGCTCCGGAAGAGCAGCAGGATGTGAGCTGCACCCCGGCCACTTTGGCCTTGGTGGAAGGGCAGGTGTTGCAGGCTGTGCCCTGGAGGCAGGGCCCTCCTTGGCTTCCGTCCCCGACAGCCAGTCCCACTTCTCAATCACAGGGCGCCACATCCTGGGAGATGAGCAGTGGGTGCCAGTGGATTGCAGGTACACAGTGCATCCCAACTCCTGAACAGAGGGGCAGGGCCAGAGAAAGTCAGAGGATGAACCCTGGAGCCGGCAGGCCTGGGTTCAAAGCCCCGGACACATTACCTCTCCGCCTCAGGTGCCTCACCTAACCAGGAAAATGGGCATCATAATAATGGCTCCAAATCACAAATTCAAGCCCAATCTGGGCAATTCAGTGACTTAGAGAGACCATGTCTCAAAATAAAAAAGGACTAAGGATGTAGTTCAGTGTGAAAACCCTGGGTTCAATCCCCAGTATATAAAAAAAAAGGCCAGAATGATGGCACGCGCCTGTAATCCCAGCACTGAGGAGGCTGAGACAGGAAGATCGCCATGAGTTTGAGGCCAGCCTGGGCTTCATTGGGAGCTCAAGGCCAGCTACGAATTACGTAGTGAGACCCTGTCTCAAACAACCAAAAAAAAAAGGAAAATAAAGACAGAACTCAATTCAGTGGTAGAGCACCCCACTAAATTTGATCCCCAGTGCGGCAAAAGAAAAAAGGTAGGGGGATGGCTTGCATGAAATAAGCACCATCCATCGGTGTCATGGCATAAAAACACTGTTTCCATACACATTTCCTGAGGACCCATCATGTCTTTGCCCAGCCAGGTGCTGGGATAGGCCACTGGCAAGGCAGACACAGCTGCTGTCCTCTTGGAAGAAGGGCCCTTGTGGCCTCTCCCGGAGAAGAACTGATTCAGTCGGGTGGGACAGAGTGTGGGGTCTGTCAGCACACCACACTCACAGTAAAGTCTGCATTTCACTGAACAAACAGAAACAGGCTGAGGAGGGGCAGAGAGTTGCTGGAGGTCTCACAGCTTGGGAATAATAACAAGCAATAAAGTCACAGCGCACTTTCCATGGCCAGGCGCATGGCTGTACTTTTACTCTTTGGCTGTTGTCTCCACTAGGCAGGTGAAGACTGAGCACAGAGAGGTGGAGCGACTTGCTTGAGGTCACAAGTTACGCTGCTAGAAAATGAGCGAGCCGGGATTGAGTCACAAACAGCAGGAGATCCACAGTCAGCTGTCACTTCCGGAGTACCTACCTCATAGGTTGTAAACTATGTTATCTTCACGCCACCAGATAAAGGAAGCCTCATTAGGGTCCCCGTTTCCCAGAGCAAAGCAAGGCCCAGGGAGGCTTTCCAAGCTCTCACAATGAGGCTGTGGCAGAGCTGGCGTGGCAAAGCAGGATCACCTAGGGATCCTCTTCATTCCCAGCCCGCTTGCCCTGGCCTGGCTGGAGCCTGTGCCACCCCCCTCTGTCCCTTCTGGGGCGTGCGTGCAGAGAATGCAAAGTCACCAAACCCCAGGCTGGACAAATGAGTATTATGAGCGGCCAAGCAGTCAGAGCCAAGAGGACACTGGTCTGCAGACTAGCAGCACCCCCACACTCCAGCTTGACCCTGAAATCTGGGTTTTCCAGGAAGCTGCCCCCACCAGAAAGGATGGAAGTAATGACAGCAGTGCCCAGCTCCACCGGGACCACCAGCCACAGCACAGAAAGGCTGAGCTGCATCAGAGCCCCAGGAAGAAGGCTCTAATGTCCCTGTCGTGTGAGAGGCAGGACAGGAGGGGGTGAGAATACTGATGCCCCCGGACACCCCTCTCCCTGCTTCTCAATCATGGCCTGGACCAACCTGCCCCCTCTCAGCCTGTTTGCTCCTCACTATGACGAAGATAACACTCATTCTGACTTCTCTCTTCGAGAGGAGAGATGACAGAAGTGCTAGGACACACAAAGTGCTTAGAGCAGCTCACAGCATACAACGAGCACTGTATGTCTGCAGCACAAGGAACCTCCAGGCTGTTGGAGCCCAGGAAGTGACATGACTCCCCCCACATCAAGTGCCGCGCAGAAGAACCGCACTTGAACTCTGCTCACACTCGGCTCCGGCTCCTTAATGGATGGACGGATGGACTTTGAGATTGAAGGAACGAGGACATTTCACCTTGAGGAAGTAGCATCCACACCGAGATGCGAGCGGGTTGCCCAGCATGTGGCGGTGGTTCCCGAGTCAGCGCCTCATTCCCATAGCACCAGCACACGGCCAACCCTCCCGCCCCCAGTGGATGGCACTTCCAGGCATTTGACAAGCATTTCCTGGGCTCCTATTATGTGCCAGGCTAAGTACCAGATGCGGAGAAAAGACAGCGAAACCACGCACAGAAATTCCATGAGAAGCTCACAGTCCAGCGGGGGAGACCCATGTGCAAACAAATCACTATACAGCCACATAGTGGCTCTGGAGCCAAGTGGACAGGGGCAGGGGGCAAACCGTCCTTGGCAGCAGGCTGGCCTTTGAACTGGACCTTTAAGAGGTCCAGTGCAAAGGGGAAAAGTGTGTGGCACCCAGGAAGAGGGCCCAGCAGGAGTAAGTCAGGGAATCAGGGGCACAGGGATCTTCAGGAGGAGAGCGGGTTCCACATGTCTACGGCAAGGCAAGTGACACTGCAGGAGCGGTTCAAGGCCAGCTGTACTGGTCACATCTCCTGAGTTGCAAGAGACATAAAACTCAATTCCAAAAGGATTAGATGGAAAGGAAATTAATTGGCTCAAGAAAATGAAATTTTCTCTGTATCTGCTTCAGGTACAGCTGGATCTAGGGCTGCAGTTGATGCCATCAAGACTTGGTCTAGCTGGTCAGGGATTTAGCTCAGTGGTTAGCGTGCTTGCCTACCAAGCACAAGGCCCTGAGTTCAATCCCTGGCACCAGAAAAAAAAAAAAAAAAAGACTTGGTCTTGCCATCCCTCTGCTTTTCCCTGGGCTGGCTTTGGAGCAGTGTTGCCTCTTTTCCAAACAGAGGTAGCTCCAAGCTGACATATTCCCAGGTCCAAGCTCAGTAGAAAGGAGGATTTGTTCCTATGAAGTGTTTTTTTTTTTTTGTGCTGGGGATCGAACTCGGGCCCTCGTGCCTGCAAGGCAAGCACTTTAACCACTGAGCTAAATCCCCAGCCCCTATGAAGTTTTATATACAAGTTCTGGAGTTAAAATCTTATTGAACTGGGTTAGGTCATGTGACTGTAACTGAACCAATCACTGTCTGGGAGCAGGATGGAATACTCTGATTGGCCAGGCTGGTGTCACATGCCTATCTCTCTATACTTGACCTCACCCAGACCACATGGACTGAGAGTTGAGGCAGGGTGGTTTCCCAGCTCAGATGGAAAAGGAATGGATACTGGGTAGGCAAAACTGACAGTCTGGACCCTGGGGTCATGGTCCTTCAGGCAGTGGGGAGCCAGTGAAGGCTTTAATTTGGGGACTGGATAGCTTCTGTTGGGTTTGGGCTTTGGGAGTGGAGATGGGGAGATGACAGGGCAGGCGCACCTCTGGGAAGATGCAGATTCCCTACAGGAAACCCTGGAGGCCTGTGGCAGAAGGGACAGAGAGGCTGGGGTGCCCCAGTTGTTACTGGAAGGACTGTTTCCAGAACCAAGACCACGTCACCTCCTGGCTGTGGGCGTGGAGATACCAGCCAGAGCGTGGGCTCAGGGCCCCACCTCCCTTCTCCCCAGAACCCCATGACTAACTCTTTCTCTTCATCTGCTCCCACACTTGTCTCACAAGCCCCAGGGAATCAAACCTCAGGGTCCAAACTATGGGGCGATCACCTTGATTGATATGGGGGGGGGGTGGCACCTTTGCCTCTCCCAGCCTTAATGGCTTCTTCCTCTGCCTCTGCCCTCCACCCCACCTCGCTGGAGCCTGCAACAGCACCCTGTGGGTGCCAGGCAGGCCAGTTCCTTTCCTGGTGAATGGAGCCATTGTGAGACCAGTCTGAGAGCCTGAGGGCTAGGCCAGCACATGTGGCTCCCCCAGAGGCCCCTGGGGCAACCAGCTCAGCTCTGGTGCCCTGGGTGGGTACCTGGAGGAGGGCAGAGGCCTGGGGACCTGGACTCCTGCAGGAGGCTTCTCTACCTGACCTGTGGAGGCCAAGCCCCTGAGTATGCCACACCAGGTTTCCACCCCCCTCCCCCGCCGGGGACTGAAGGAGAAGGCTGAGCCAGGACTCGCCCCTGGGACCTTTGGAATGCATCTGGGGCTGGCCGTGGGGTGAAGAGGCCAGAACCTTGTTCCTGGGGGACCCAGCAAATGCTACAGAGCCCTAGAGGAGGAGGCAGGGCACTGAGGCCATCCAGGAAAGGTTACGAGGTGCGGAGGGAGGTGGTGCCGAAGGAAGGTGCTTGGGACTTGCTGTTTCATCGCAGACTGCCATGCAGCGATGCTGTCATAATAGATACTATTTACTGAGCTCTTGATACATGTTTGGGCACTGTGAGCAAGAACCTTACATACCTGATCCTGTGCACAGAAAGCGGGTATTTTCATTCTCCCCAGGGCTGTCATATACAGTTGTCTGGGTAGTTCACTACACAGAGGGACTTGACCAGGGTGGGGCATATGAAGGCTGAAAACTCACCCAGTGCTCTTCTTACCAACAGTGCTCCTATGAATCTGTATCTAGATGAAAGTTGTATTTTCCTCATATTATGGTTGAGGGAGGTAAGCACTGAGATGAAATCACTTGTCCAAGACTCCACAACTAGTAAGGGACAGATCTGGGGAACAGACCAAGATCTGCTGATTCTAAAACCTCTTAATTCACCTCCTTACTCTCTGCAGCCAGGCTTGTGTCCACACACTCCTCTCTGCTCTTCTCTTTCTGTTTCAATTACAAGTTGTGAGTTTGTTTTTTCAGTACCAGGGATTGAACTCAGGGCCTTCACACGGAGCCCTTTTTTATTTTGAGACTGGGTCTTGCTAAATCACTAAGTTTCCAAGGCTGGGATTGAATTTGTGATCCTCCTGCCTCAGTCTCCAGTGCGAACTGCCTCCTGCCTCTAGTGCAAATTTCCCAGACTGCTGAGATTACAGGCATGTGCCACCCCCCCCGTGGGTACGGGGACAAGTAGAGTTCTTTAAAAGCGAGCAGGAGAAATAAATAAATAAATAAATGCAGGAGAAGCCTACTTAGGCTGAGACATGATGGAATGTACTGGAAGGATCTGGAACTGCCCACAGAATGGACAGAGGAGCTACACTAGGCCGTGGAGGAGGCCAGAAGCCCTGCTCCAGGCATCCAGTAGCAGGTCCCAGGGAATGGCACCTCTGCTTAGTTCTCCAAAGAATGAAGCAGACCCTGTTGCCAGAGGAAGGGCAAGTGGGCCTGGCAGTCCAACAAGCCATGTCCACAGCCAAGGACTCATGCCCAGCTCACAGGGCTGGCCTGGATGGAGTGAGCCCTGTGTGGGCCACAAAGAGGCCTGCAACGCACAGGAACACTGTGTGCCACTCTGTCCCCTGTCCCAGAGGAACAGTGCGAGCAGAGCCAGCATCCAGCCCTGGCTTCGCCACTGAGGGACCATGTGTCCTTGAATGAGTCACGTCTCCTGCTGCACCAGAGTTTTTCTGACTATCCGAGGGAGACCCAGCCTCAGCTCACGAAGGTGGATTGTAAAGGACATTCCCCAGAGCCATTGCTCAACCCGAAAGAATGAATCATGAATGTGGAATTCCAGGCATCCCTGAAGATGACATTGGGTGGGGTGCTGCATGGCCACACCAAGTGGGAAAACACTCACTGTTCCAGGTGATGGATGGGGAGGGGGCAGCCTGGGCCCAGTGCCCTGACCTCACACCTCCAGAACCTCTGCCAGGCCCAGAACACGGCTGCGGGGCTCCTGCGACTGGCACATCCCAGAGTTTGTCCTCTGGAGCATTCCAGAGGTGGCACAGCTGGCCCACAGGAGACACAGAGGCTCCAGACCACTCATGTCCCAGGGCCTTTGTGGAAAGGGGTGCTCAGATTTGTGACAGGTACCACCAAGTCACTGTGCAAAGAGGACATCAGTTCTCCTCTTTGGGCCTCAGTTTCCACGCCTGCCAAATGGAGTTAAGGTCACTGCCACGCCAGCCTCAAAGGTTCTCTGAGGATCAAATGGAATAAGAAATCTAAAGAAAGCCTGAGGAAACATAGGGCCAAGGGGCTGTGTAAAGCCCAGCTTCATGGGTTAGGGCCTGTGTCTGTCCTTTGCCCTGTCTGGCCTCAGCTGTGCAGGGTCCAGCATACAGCAGGTGTTCAAAAGTAATTTGTGGAATATTTATTTGTTTATTTGGTGCCAGGGACCAAACCTAGGGCCTCGTGCTTCCTAGGCAAGCACTCTAACCACTGAACTAAATCCCCAGCCCCTAATTTTCGGAATATTAGCTGGGCATACACCTATAATCCCAGCATCTGGAAGGCTGAGGCAGGAGGATTGCCACGAGTTTGAGGCCGAAAGACCCTGTCTCAAAAATCAACAACAAAAGAAAACAGAAAAGTAATTTGCCAAATATTAATGGCATGTAATAGGTCTTATGTTCCAAACCCTGTTCTAAGAGTTTTCCATGTATGCGCCTTTTTCTTTTTTTTTTTTTTTGAGACAGGGTCTCGCTGTGTAGTTCAGGCTGACCTTGAACTCACTATGTAGCCCAGGCTGGCCTCAAACCCTCCTGAGTGCTGGGATTACAAGCACCGCCATGACTGGTTCCATGTATACTTTCTTAATCTTTTTTTTTTTTTCAATACTGGGGACCAAACTGAGGGGCACTCTACCACTGAGCTACATTGCTAGCCCTTTTCATTTTTGATTTTGGGACTAGGTCTTGCTAAGTTGCCCAGGCTAGCCTCAAACTTTAGATCCTCTTGACTCAGCCTCCTTTTTTTTTTTTTTTTTTTTTTTTGGTGCTGGGGATCGAACTCAGGGCTTTGTGCTTGGTAGGCAAGCACTCTAACCACTGAGCTAAATCCCCAGCAACTCAGCTTCCTGAGTAGCTGGAATTACTGGTGTGTACCACCATATCTGACTCTTGAATCTTTACAAAATACAGTGCTGGTATCATCCCCGCTTTCGAGATAAGGGAACTGAGGCACAGAGAGACTGAGGCATCTGCCCACAGCTAGGCAGCTAGTGCTAAGAGGTAGAGGGTGTGACTGAATAAATTTGGGGTTCAGACTCTTGCTATGGGGACATGGACTGAAGCTGCCAGCAAGAATTCCTCTCTTTTATGACTTTATCAGCAGTTTCTGATTTTTTTTTCCAGGTTCTGGTATTTACAAATGTAACAGCCTGTCCAAAGCAGCTTCCCACTCTCTTCTCAAACCTGTTCTCCTCTTCCACTCCCTGGTGTAATTCATGCTGCCACCGAGCACAAGTGCTAGAAATTTCTAAGTCCTCCTCGACACCTGTCTTTGAGATATCGTGGCCCGGCGTGGTGGTGCGTGCCTATAATCCCAGGACTCAGGAGGCAGAGGCAGGAGGATCCCTGAGAGTTCAAGGCCAGCCTGGGCTACATAGTGAGCTCAAAGCCAGCCTAAACTATATAGTGAGACCCTGTTTCAAAAAACCAAAAAAACGGGCCCGGGATTTAGCTTAGTAGTTAGAGTACTTGCCTAGCAAGCGCAGGGCCCTGAGTTTGATCCCTGGCACCAAAGAAAAAAAAAAACACAAATAAAAAACAAACAAACAGAAAAAAGAGATTCTGTGATTCTGTGAATTAGTGGCTCTCATGTACCCTCCCACAGGGATAGACTTCGTGGTTTGCTCTATTTTAACTACTGTGATGGCTTAAATCAAGATCATTGAGCTCTTGATTCTCCTGGCTCCACACGATGTCTGTAGACAGGGTGGCTCAGTCAGGTGGGCCTCTCCCAGCCTCTGTCACGTGGCTGTGGGCAGGTGATGGAGCAGACTGGCGCTATCTAGAGGCCTCCTGACTCAGATCTGGCAGTTGACACTGGTTGTCACCTGGAATCTCAGCTGGGACGGTTGACCAGAACACCTGTCTGTGGCTTCTTCGTGTGTCCTGGACACAGCATGGCAGCTGGATTCCAAGAACAAGTGTCCCAAGAAACAGGAAATAAAACCCACAGGTTTCTTTTTTTGGGGGGGCAGTGCTGGGGATCAAACTCAGGGCTTTGCACTTGCTAGGCAAGCACTCTATCACTGAACTAAATCCCCGACCCAATAAAGAGAATGTTCTAATCAGCTTGCATCTCCAAGTCCAACCTGGATTTTAAATTTTATTTAATTTTAATTTAAGTAGTCACATGTGAGCCAGGCATGGTGGAGCATGCCTGTAATCCCAGCACTCGGGAGGCTGAGGCAGGAGGATCACCACGAGTTCAAGGCCAGCCTGGGGTACACAGTGAGTTTAAGCCCAGCCTGAAGTACTTAGGGAGACTCTCTCCAAAAAAAAAAAAAAAGAGAGACATTATCATATGTGGCCAGAGGCTATACATTGGACAGCACAATCTTAGAGTCTTTAAAATTAAGTGTTATGTGACTTTTCCTAAAATATTCAGCCAAAGATTTGTATTCTCTTTCTCTCTCTCTCCTGTCTGTCTGTCTGTCTGTTTCTCTCCTCTCTCTGTCTCTTCTCTCCTCTGTGTGTGTGTGTGTATGTGTGTGTGTGTGTGTGTGTCTCTCTCTCTCTCTTCTTTTCTCTCTCTCTCATCGTCTCTCTCATCATTACCCTCTGCCTTCTAGTTTGGGAAATGCTCCTGTAGTTCAGTCTTCAGGTGACAGATGGAGAAACTGAGTTCTAGAGCCGGGAAGAGACTTGCTTAAGGTCACACAGCAAGTTAGATGCCCAGCTGAGACTTAGGCAGCACTCTTAACATAAGGAAGGAGCAGTTGGGCAGCACTGACTGACACTTGTGTGACCGCTGCAGCCACAGACATGAGCAAATGAGCTGGTTCAGAAGAAGAAAGGATGACACAAGCGCCCTCAAACAATAATGAGTCATGAGGGACAATGGATGGTGTTGTGCTTGTCTAGGTTGTAGGCGCTCAACCATGGGAGAGACTCAGCACTTCTTGTCTGAGAATACAGCGCTTGGGAAGGGATTAGAATGGCTGGCTGACTTCCCGCCCTCTCTACCCACCCACACCTGCTGAGAGGCTGAGGGTGGGCGGCGCCCCGGCGGTAGCCCAACACCGCTGGCCAATCAGGTCACTCCCGCTGGGGGTCTGAAGCCAGAGCGCCAAGAAAGTCGGGCCTCCTGGCCCAGCTGGGAGCCCTGAGAAAGCTGAGCTGGGGGAGAAACGCAGTGGGCGGGCAGCCCCGAGGGGCGGCGGCGATGGCCGGCCGTGGCACCTTTTTTTTTCCTGGGCTCTGAGTTTCCTTCTCTTGGGCTGCGCAGTGATCTTGCCAGTAACCCTCCTCCCCCGACTGTGCCGGAGTCTGAGCCGGCTCAGTAACTAAAGTGAGCCCGCGTGATGGGCACATCTGGGCTTTAAAGGAAAAGGGCTGAAACTGGCTGTCTGAGACACTGCAATGTGAGGAGATAACTTTGCCCTGGGCAGCCCGCTTTTCTCCGTCTGCTCTTCCCAGTTGCCATGAGGTGCTGGGGGACGGGCTCTGTTCTGACAGCAGGCTTTGGGTTACAGAGCCTTTGCCTGCTGTGCAATGCTAAAAACCATGCTCATTCAATGAGTCGGTCATCCTACAAGTGCTTAGTGAGTGTCTACTATGTACCAAGAATTGTAAGCAATGGAATGAGGCAGTGAATAAAACAGGCAAAGCCAAATAAAATCCTTTACGTGTAGCTGGTCTCCATTTTCCTGTCTGTAAAATGGGGCATTGGACAAAAAACTCCTGGAAGTGCTTCTGGGGAGAGAGGAGCACCTGCGGTTTGCTGAGCCATCCTCTGAGCACTCATTGCCCGCCCAATGTGGATGTGGACTTAGGCTCCTGGAGGGGACTGGGCAGGGGACCTGGAACCTGAGAGGCAAGGCAGGCGGGTGGCAACAGCTCGAGGCTCATGTTGCAGGCTGGGCTGGCTTGCCAGCTGGCCTGGCCCTGGCCCCATTCGGGCCACCTGGCCTCCTCCTGTTACTGCTCCCTCTTCCTACTCGGCCTGGGGGCTGCCTCTTGGCCCCTGACTTACTGGCCTGGGCCTCCCCATCGACCTCCAGGCAGGGTGGGACCCTGAAATACCAGGCAGGTTTCAAATACCAGCACCACCCAGAAATCCAGCTGCATGACCTCAGGCAGGCTGCTTTTTCACTCTGTGCTGCCTCTTGTCTCTGTAAAATGGGGATGATAGGAGCTCCTTACCTCACAGGTGACAGTAGATGGCTGGCCCGCATGAGTGCAGGAGCGCAGACCTTCCAACTAGGGCTGACTAACACTGTTACTCCACACACACTCCTAAGGAGCAGCAGCCCTGCTAAGGAGGCTCCCTGCGGCCAGAGTAGGAGCCTCACTTTTCCTCTCCGTGGAATGAGGATAACAGAGAGGTCAGCGGCATCCCAGGCCAGGCAAAGGCCTCTGTGTGTCTGAGCGCTCTGCTCCGCCTTGACCAGCCGCAGGACCTGGAGCCTCTCCTCCCCTCCTGCCGATCTCTTCCTCCTTATGCGCAAAACCTGGCTGAGGCTCGGCCTCCTCCCAAGCGCTCAAGCCTTCAGGAGCTCGGCGCCTGCAGGAGGTGGATCCGCTGGTTTAGGTGATTCTGGCTGATAGGATGCAAGGGGAAGGCTGATGGTGGCTGAGAGGTTTTCTTTCCTTTTTTTTTTTTTTT
>PVJO010025462.1:0-22694 GCA_004026905.1 Hystrix cristata | reverse complement strand
ATGTTGATCCTGGCCTCCAAGCATGAAGTCTGGGGGCAGTTGTCAGACTGCAGCAATCTGGGGGATCTTTGGTAGCCCACCCATGTCTCCTTATAGTTTATGTCTCTAAAATTTTCCTTAGTGGTGTGGGTATTGTTGGCTTTACCAGATAGTGATGGCTTATATCAGAAGAGAAATGGGAAAAGGAAAAAAAAAAAAAAAAAAAGAAGACACTGAGGGAGAGAGGTAACAATGCTTTCAGTGCAAAGTGTTTCCCACCCTATTTGATGTTCACCCTGCTGGTGCATGGGCCAAGCCAGCGCAAATCCCTACCAGAAGCGGCCTGACCAGCAAGCTCAAGCCTCCTGCCCAGGATGGAGACGGGAGCTGTCTTCCCCGGGAGGGGGCGGAGCCAGCGCAGATCCGCCCCGGGAAGCGCCTGACCTGCAAGCTCAAGCCTCCGTCCAGGGATGGAGTCCAGAGCTGTCTTCCCTGTTTTACTCTATTTTATGATCTTTAAAAGATATCATCACAGCATGAATAGGATATATACCAAAAAATAGTCTGTAAATAATTGCTGAACATATCCTGAAGAAACAAATGAAATGAGATTTTCCCAGAACATGCTATAAACATCCCTGGGTGTAGTTAAAATGCCAATAATTAGTAGCCCTTTTCAAATTTAAAATAATACCAGCCATTGAACACAGTGATTTACATGCAGTCTTCCTTAAAACACTGCAAGAAATGTATTGTCTCTTTTATGATAGAGGATACTAAAGAAAAAAATTCTCGAAAGTTTGCACAGATCATACAACAGTGCAGTCAGGATTTGAATACATATTTGGAAACTGATTCAGAGCTCTTAGTCTTTACCTCTATGATGTCCTGTACGTAAGAAATACTTGTATACTTTTCATGCCAGACAGTATGCTAGATTTTCTACAGAATTAACAGCATATTATTTTAAACAGAACTAAGCATACGTGATAACTGCAAGATAAACTCATCATTGCTGCTATTGTAGAGATATAGATAAATTATCCCAGGGGCAAAAAAATCTATAAGCAGTGACTTACAAACCTAGAACACAATTATTTGTATGTTTAGAATTTTTTTTATTTGAGTTTGCCTTTTACTGATTCAGTTTTCTAGCATTTATCTAAGGTATATTTATTTTATTTATTTTTTAATCATCACAGTTCACAGAAGAAAAACTTGGCCAAGCAGAGAAGACAGAATTGGATGCTCACTTAGAGAACCTCCTTAGCAAAGCTGAATGTACCAAAATATGGACAGAAAAAATAATGAAACAAACTGAAGTATTATTGCAGCCAAATCCAAGTAAGAAACTTATTACCTCTTACCTACATTAAGTACTGTTAATGGGTTTTTAAATGTTAAAAATAGACTTTTTTTTAAATTGTGGCTTCAAGATCTATGTTTTTTTTTGGTTATGTGTGCTTCGGTGAAGAAGAAACGATAAATACTTCTATGTACCCTAACAAATTCACAAATACATTTTTCGGGCCTGTAAAGTCCTCTTGAAACTTCAATTTCAGGCAGTGTTTTTGAATTTTAAGAGTTAAAAAGGACTGAGAAGATAAATACATCTTTCTTTTTCATCTAGGGAAAAATTATTTCTAAATAATTAAAGGAAAGTTATTATAGAAGCTTAAATAATTACCAGGTTTTATGTTTAAGTTTTACATTCTAATATAAATTATTCCATTTGGTTTTCCAACAACTCTGAGACTTCTCTTATCACTCAAATCAGTAACCTTGCAAATAAGATGTATAATAATTATTGGATAAAACTCACAAATTAGCCTCTTGTCCAATGTAGAATAGCTAGTTAGAAGTAGAACTTGGACAAAAACTAGGTGCCTTGACATCTAGTGTTTTCACTGTAACCTTTACATATCAAACATGAAGGACAAACAGTGTATGCTTTCTTTCTCTTTTCCCTAGTGCTATTATGGCCATGTTGGAAAATACCATAAACTTATTTCAAGATGTCAACTTTAGCTTCAGTCACTATAAAAATATTAGTAATTATGTGCCATTTTAGTTAGGTTGGAACAACCTTCTAAAATAAGCCTTTCATACTTTGAGACTTTGTCTCTCAATACCATGTGATATTTCTTATTCATTTAAATTTTATAGCATGACACTTTAAATAAGTAGTAGACATTTTTCCTCTTACTCTATCCAGAAGTCCTCACATGTACAGTCTGTTCTATAGTATGTTTTTCTGATTAGCAGGTCACCTTATGCGTGATGGATTGACAGAGAAATATATAATATATAATTCGCCATACCCCCGTCATATGTAGTAAAGTAGTAAGAGGTTTTTTAGTTGTTTGTGCCCTGGTTATGAAGTTACATGGATTTTGAGTGATCGAACGGATTCTTTTTTTCCCTATAAGACCTTTTAGTGTTTGACTTTTTCCATAAGCTAAACTTTTTTCAGAAATGTGTTACACATAAATACATATATATTACATTGTAGCAGAGTTCACTGCCTATTTTAAGATTTTATGACCTATCAAGTGACCTATTGAAACAAAGCAGTTATTTATTAATTTACCAAATGTCTTATTAACAAAATGCAGTCAACTTATGATTCATATTTTAACCTTTGACCTTGTTTAGAAATGAATCATTATAGTTCTAACTAATTTAAGGGTTTTTTTTTTAAAGTTCTGCTTTGAAACTTCTGATTTTATACCAGAATCTACTACAAAAGCAGGTATTATTCCAATATTCTATAATAAATACATATCTTTTATGTATTATAATTGACACTTTTGCCAATTTAAGTGTTTCCATTACCAGTTCAACTCATTTTTAAGTTTTTATGTGCACCATGTGATACTTTTGATTATATAGTAATCTGTGTGAGGTGCCTACAAAGAACCTATTTGACTTAGCTTCTTTTGGGGTTGCAGTTTTAATTTAAAACTAATCACTGTTTCTGGAAACTTCAACCATATTTTTTAGTTTGTCCCTGGAATACCTTGCTGTTGACAGCAATGTAAATGTGAATTTCTTTCATCTTAAATGTTACCCTAAACAAGTGTGTATTTGGCTTTTACTGATTTATTTTTCCTTTCCATTTTTACTAATATTCTGTGATTGCCTTTATCCTTTTATATTTTAAACTTGTTTGTAATGGTGAAATCTTTTGAGTGAATCCATGTTCAGAGATACCACCTATACATACTTTTGAACACTGAACATAAGTAAACTGAACCCTAGTCTTCTTATTGCTGATCTGTCCAGAAACTACTCCAAGCCTGGATCTATTTCTTAAGCTTGTGTGTCTATATTTATACTCTCTGGCAAGAAGTGCCCCTGCTAAAGGTGTCAGATATGACTCTTCAGTTCTTTTAGATACTTTACAGCCATAGTTTCTCAGCTGAAAATCCCTAATTTTGAAATTATAAATATATATTTAGACTTCAAAATTATAAAACAAGGACAAAGGGAACTTCACTAGATAATAAGTACTGTCCTCTTCTGAAATTTAAAATTCCTTAAAATATTCAAATAATGAATTTAACCTTATTTTAAAATGTTTTTGTGCCAAGATATGTTTTTGTGCCAAGATAATTTCCTAAAATGTAAGTTTCTTAGAGCTATAGAACACTCTTACATATAAATTTAAAAATTAAATATAAAGATACATACTTGAGTGAATGCTGTTGTCATATTTAAAAGGTAGCAAATGTCTGGAAGGCAGCAAAACAGTCTTTTAAATAGTTTCGTTCTTTTGAAGTCACCTGTAATTTTGATCTGTCTCCTAGATGCCAGAATAGAAGAATTTGTTTATGAGAAGCTAGATAGAAAAGCACCAAGTCGTATAAACAATCCAGAACTTTTGGGACAATATATGATTGATGCGGGGACTGAGTTTGGCCCGGGAACAGCTTATGGTAAGTGAAAAGCAAAAAGTTCTGTTAAGAAGTACTTTCACATTAGATTTTTGCTACTTAGACTTGTCATTAACATATAGTAGAATCAGTTTTAATTTTAAATTTATTATGTTAAAATTTTAATGAACTGAGAAATATAAGTGACCAATAAATTCGTACATTTTAATATGTAAGCATATATTTATTGAGAATTCACATCTTCTTTACTTTTAAAAAGTTAAAAGAGGATTGGGGATTTATAGCTCAGTGGTAGAGCAAGTACAAGGCCCTGAGTTCGATCCCCAGCACCCAAAAAAAAAAAAAAAAAGAATTCTTTACTTGCACTGCCATTGCTCTTGCAACACCTTTATTGTAATACTTCTTGTAGTCTATTACAATTATTGTTTACATACGTCTCCTCTCCATGATTTTTGTAACGCTTTCCTGAGGGTTATTTTCTATTAAAGGTACTTCCTACAGTAAATGTATGAGCAAATTACTAGTACTTTCATTAAAATTTTGCAGAAATGTCAGTACCCCAAAAAGTATTAGCAGTGGTTATCTCTGGATGTTTGGACTACCTTTCCATTTTCCTTTTATGTATTTCATGTTTTCTGTGATTATGTATTATAATTAAGCCACTTTGGCTTAGTTGCTGTTCTTTTTAAATGTACAACTCCGAAGTTCAAAGTTTCACATCTTTTTTATTGAGACCTCATTTTCCTGGGAGTCTATTTCAGATTTCTTTAGCTTCCTTTCCTTGTTGTTTATGGCTAATTCTGTTCAATAAGACTACTTGGAGAAATTGGTTCTTCTTTGATTCTTAAGTGGTAGGTGGATTAAATGAATTTCCACAAATACTTCTTATTTATGAAATAGCTCTTAAATTCTGTGATTATATCAATTTAAAATTTTAGTAGTGGTGCTGGGGATTTAGCTCAGTGATTAGAGTGCTTGCCTTGCAAGCACAAGGGCCTGAGTTCGATCCCCAGCACCACAAAAAAAAAAAAAATTTTAGTAGGTATCTTTATTTCGGAAAATAACCTAAATATTTCTATCCATTGAGTGGCTTTGTAGATTTACAGCATTGAAATATTTACAGTATATTTTTCAAATTCTATTTCATTGAAAAGTCTGAAAATTCTTTTTTTTTGAAAAGTCTGAAAATGCTTAAAATAAATTTGAAATTTAAAACATTTCAACTGTTAACTTTTAGAAAAACTTTGTGTGTTAAATATGTTGTATTGCCTTTTATTCTGGGGTCATAAAGGCCTATTAAGGAGATCTAGCCCTTTCCTTCACAGAGCAGAAGGCCTGGTAGAATATGAACCTTAGAAAAGCTTTTAGAGTTTCTTTTTTAATCTGCTTAATCTGTTTATGCCTGAATATAGCCTGATAATTGGAATTGGGCTTTGAGAACCTATTATTAGTAAATCATAATTTACTAATACCATTTATTAATTGAGTATTCTGGGCATTGTACTAATCACTATACTCTCTGTGTGAGTTGCAAATATACTTATGTATTTTCATAAATTGTCATTTATATCTTGCTTATAACATAAACTTTATAATCTCCATTTTTGAGCAAGGAAACTTAGACTTGGAGAGGTTAAGTAATTTATCCATGTTCACACAGCCACTAAATTCAAATTTAGATCCGTCTGTATCCAGAGACAGAGCTCTTAACTACTATGTTATTACCTTCCTTACCTGTCAGACCTAATCTCATTGTAATATGAAAGGCTTATGAAACTGCAGAGGTAAAAGAAGGGGACCCTCAAGGTTAGGTAGAACAGGGGTAGAATAGAACCTAATCTTGAGGTTCCCCTTCTTTTGCTCTACTTTCTACTTCTGCTTTTCCTACTGTACTTGTTCTATTTAAATACAGTGTTGTAAAACATGGGGTTTTCTTAATATATAAACATAAACCCTTTATAGGTACAGTACTTGAGATAAGTGCATATAGAAACAGAGGAAAAATTGTGACTTGATCCACTTGTTAAAATAGTGTAAACTTTGTATTTTTCTAAATATAGGTACTCTGAACTTTGACCATAAATAATTTTTGGTGTGTGTGTCCTCTTTAGTCTTGTTGATAGATTTGCCAGTTAACTATGATGTGGTAGGAAGTCATCTTCATCGTTTTCATTTAGATATTTATCTTGAATTTGCTTTTAAATAAATCTACCTTAACTATAGTTAATTCTGTTCATTTTACTGAGGTAAGTAAGTGACAACTTTTAAGCAGATCAAACTGGTAATTTATTTTCATAGGGTTTTTTTAATTTTCTGACATTGCCAGACACTAAAAAAAAAATAAAACAAAAACATTTTTCTTTGCAGGTAATGCCCTTATTAAATGTGGAGAAACACAAAAACGAATTGGAACAGCTGACAGAGAGCTAATTCAAACATCAGCCTTAAATTTTCTTACTCCTTTAAGAAACTTCATAGAAGGAGATTACAAAACAATTGCTGTGAGTTGGAAAATGTTCCCTTTTTTAGTAAAATAATTTAGATTTATGTTTAATTTTGCTTCTTTAATGACTATAAATGTAGCAGATTAGAAAAGTTAAGTGTCCTGGGTAGGTGCATTTTCAGCCCCATACAAAACTAAACCAAAAATAAAAGATCTTAAAAACATAATTCCATTTTTGTGTCCTACAGTGTTGAGATAAATTTGCATTTATTCTGAGTTGTTAACAACACTAAAAATCTATAGAGAAGTTCTTGGAATTATTATGAAACTATGCTACAAAGTAGCACCATAGAGTAGTAGGTAGCTATTTGTTTAAACTGGATCTAGAAGCCTAATTTTTGGAAGGTATATATTTCTTGCTCTTATACTTCATTTCTTTATGCATTTCTAGAAATGTATTATCTTTTAACACTGCTGGTTTTTATTGCTAGGTATGTACTGTATGTTCTTAGTGAATTTTACATCTTTAGCCTTTATCTTTTCTACATTTATAGAAAGAAAGGAAACTATTACAAAATAAGAGACTGGATTTGGATGCTGCAAAAACCAGACTAAAAAAGGCAAAAGCTGCAGAAACTAGAAGTTCAGTAAGTAGTTTTTTGGTTCTTTTTTTCTGATAGAAAAACATTTTAGGTCAATATTTTAAAATTTGTAAAATATTTTAGTAATATACCATATAAGATACAGACTATATTTAAGAATAGAGTTTGACTTTCAGGGTCTAGTTTTTTAAATTTTAAACAAATTCAACAGAACTTATACATCCAAGTCAGTGCCAGTAGTCGTATCAGCAGGTGTTATTCAGCAATACAGCTGTTGGTAAAAAACAAAAATTATGCCTCCTAAAGCTGTGTCATGTTCTTTAAATATCATCAATAGTGATACCAAATGTGTCTTGGGAAAAAGCAAAAAAAAAAAAAAAGTAATTAAGATGAGAATGAATTAAGCTGGAGAATGCTCATATGTATCTGAAAAATTAAAAGAATTCCCTTTCCACATCTGAGTCAAACTGATAAAAGGAATTGTCACCAGGAAGAGTATTCAGATAGTGACAGCAGGGACTCCTGGGTGACTATTTTGAGGGGAAAGAAACTCATTTGGCTAAATTCTGGTATATTCTTTAGAAAGCCATCATCAAAATAGTTTAAAATTGAATAGCTATATATAAATTTAGTAATTCTATGATTTTATACATAATTTTCTTGAAAGATTTTATTTATATAGATTTTGTATTAGCTATTGCTGGAAAAAGAGCTATCTTTGATAAAACATTAATCCCAAATTTACGATTAATTCTGAATTCACCCTCAGTTTCACTTCACAGTTTATGACTTTATCAGCATAACTTCACTAAACAGACTCTACAGAATTAAAACGTTTAAAAATTAACACTGTGGTTGTAAAGAGACCCTAATCTAACTTACTAGTTTCTAATTGTTAGTGAATTTGCACAGTAAAATACTGAAAGGGTAAATAAGGACCAAAATGTATAATAGATACTGGGAAATGGGAAGAAAATGTTCAGGTGGGAAGGGGAACAAGGGAAGTGGAAGGGGGAAAGGAAAGGAAAAGAAAAAAAAGAATAGAAGGAAAAAAATGGAAACAAAGCTTTTGTAAATAAGGAGGGGATGAACAGTTGTTGAGGGGAGGGATTTGGGGGAAAAAGAAGAATCAAGGTATCTTGTGTACAGGTACAAATTCCCAATGATGAATATGATTATTGTGTATATCTAAAGCATACCAGTAAAATTAATTTTAAAATATATATATAAATTTGTTAAGATACTAATTTCACAATCAGGAAAAAAGATAAAAAAAATTTGGAAATAAATGTTTGAACTAGAATAAAATCTTTTTATTTAAAATGCCTGTATGTGCCCAGTGGTAACTGTGGAATAAAAATCATTTTTTAAATTTCAACACAGTACATTTGTTTAACAAGCACTGTTAAAGGATAGTGGTAGTCTGCTCTTTTACCTGGTAAGTGCCAGGAAGCACAGAGATTTAACAGTATACAAAGTCCTTTGATTATTCTAAACTATTGTCAACTACTACCATGACTATTAAAATGTGTAAGGAGATAAACTTTGAGAAATCAGTTGTTTTGATATAACTGGGAAAGATGTTGGCCATTGTTCTATGCTGTATATTTTTGAGGACAAAATTTTGTTCCTGGGAATTTATGTTTAAAATTAAAATGATTCAAGTTACATAATCAAGTAATTTCATTTATATGCTTTTCTAGAATTTCTGCATTACATAATATAAATTTTATCTTTAGCCAAATACTAAAATGTTAGTCTGACAAAACCTCATGTTTCCTCATAGAAATATTCATATTTCCCTTAGGTAAAATATTCACATTTCTTGTCAGGAGTGGTGGCACTTATTTATAATCCCAGGTACTTTAGAGGCTTAGGCTGGAGGATCAAAAATTTGAGCCCAGGCTAGGGAATTTAGCAATACCCTGTCTCAAAATAAAAAATAAAAAGGGCTGAAGATGTATCTTCTTTTTTTTTTTTTTTTTTTTGAAGATGTATCATAGTGGTGTCGTACAAAGAAAATTTTCATTCCTTTATTTTTCTTCAAACTTTATAGCAGTAAGTCTGAACCATTTTGGATAGGAAAAGTCCTCTTAGTTTATTACATAAAGCCTAATGTTATGCCTGTATTTGATTAACACCCCCCCCATATTTTTTCCATTTATTTGAAGAATACAGAATTGTAGAAATAAATCAGACATATAAGATTAATATCTCATAGTTTCTTTTGTATGAGAAACCCAAAGTATACATAATTTAAAGAACAAAATAAAGGATGGATAATAGGAAACAGGGAGACAGATCTTCTGCAAATGAGAATGGAATTTAGATGTGGAGGGGAAGGGAAGGGAAAGGAAAGTAAAAAGAATTAAGATGCATTGTGTATATGTACCAACTCCCCACTATGAATGTAATCATTATGTACTGCAAACATGTACTTACTAATACAATATTTAACTTTTTTGTATTTTATTTTTGTTTGAGGCAGGGTCTCCCTCTGTAGTTCTGGCTGGCCTCAAACTTGGGGCAACCCTCCTGCCTCACCTCCCAAGTGCTGGGATTACAGGCATGTACCACCATGCCCAGCTTAAAAAAATTTTTTTGAAAACAAACGACTGAGTTTTTAGGTTTACTTCCCCACCCAACCCCCCTTATTTTTGAGAATGGGTCTCATTACATCACTGAGTTACGCAGGCTGGGTTCCCACTTAGGATCACTCTGCCTCAGCCTCCCAGAATGTTGAGATTAAAGGCATTTGACACCATGCCTAGCTTTTTTCCTTTTTTGACATATTTCTTGGTTCCCAGTCAGATCTAACCCTAGACTTGATTTCACTGCTTTATAAATTTGCATGAACTGTTATGTGACTAATTATTTGCGTACTAGTAAAGTTTGAGACAAGTGCATATCAGCACTTTTTTAGAAATTCATTTACTAATTTCCTGTGACCTCTTCTTAAATTCTGTATTTGAGTGCTAATTGTGTATAAGGTACTGTACTGAGAAGGGGTTCGTAGATAAATAATATAAAATCTTTGCTACTTTGCACCCACAGTCCAATTTACTAAGTTAAACTTTTTTTATGATTTAGCCCTATCAGTAAAAAATCTGCCTATATCCAGTAGTGTTACTTTACTAACTTGTATTTTACTAGTTAGCATGTTGAAGAGTGGCAAAGCAATATAAAAAGTACACCAGTACAGCAAAAACAAAAAACATACTTTGTTTCCAAATGAATAAAAATGCAATTTTAAAAATAGTTTGTAGATGCAAAACACATCAGAGAAGCAACAACGAAGTATAATTCCTGCATTTAAGTTATAAGGGACTCACCTTTAGTAACCTAATCTTAGTCTAATATCAGCTTTTTAAAAATTATTTAGGGTTAGTGGGAAGAAAAAAACAGCTGGTTTCACATTCGTCCAGGATTTAGAGATTTAGACTGTTGTGATTTTGGAGCATCTATGGAAAATACTTCTTCAAATACTTCACATAGCACATATTCCCTCAACACACTTAAACATTTTCAGCACCCTAAATCTTTAGTCTTTAGTATCAATAAGTTTATAGCACCATCAGGTAACCTTTTCTTATGTGCACACGTTTGAATTTAAAGTTTACTGGAAGTACAAGGATTGGCATGCCTTTCATATGTCTTTCGGGTATGCCAAGACCTGGCTGAGGCTGACTGAAAGAGAACATGTTGAAGGCATCATGCATGTAGAGAACAGAAATGATCTTTGAATAGGATAATTGAGGATAAGCAGAGGGCTTTCATGGATGGAAATACAGGGAAAAGTTTAGTTAATTGGGAGTTTTTAAAGTGGTAAGATTGCCCTAAATGATTCTAATTTAAAATTCAACATCAACCATTTTTCGCTTTGAAAATTTAAATCTAATTTAAAGTATAAATAACATCACCCCTTTTAATACTTGTTCAGTGTGTGCTTCATTGTGGGGAAGTAATTTGTTTCACTGTGTTCATTGGTATAATGTGTTCTTTGTCTTTACCTATGCATTTAAGCAACTAAACTCAGCTCGCCTTGAAGGAGATAACATTATGGTAAATTTCTCTTACATGCTCAACTTCCTGCATGTAAAATGGCTGAAGGTTTGTTGGCCTACTGTGTTTTCTACATCTTGAATAAAGTGCCTTCTCTTGCTATTATCTGCGTGTAAAATTGTTGAAGCCAATTTATTTATGTGTAGGAAAAAGTACTAATTGAAGTGATACTGGAACTTGAAGAAAAACACTGTATATTCTAATTACCAAATGTATTGATTGTACTAAATACAGATTTTAGAATCATAGATTTATTGCACCTTTTTATACTCAGTAAAAAATGGTAAGCTGGCAATTCAGATTTTCATTCTTGGTGAAGAAAATTAACATTTACTTTACTTAAAGAAAGATAAAGGTACACAAATTGATTTTTGCCTCTCAGCTTCAACGTTTACCTTTTTGTTACCCACACTCAATGTAGAATTTCTTCACCCATTACAGGCTAAGATGAACTCCAGTAAGTTAGCTATTCCTATAATGGCCAGACCCATTCCACATGCAGTGCTAAGTCACTTAAGGAAAATTTGAAATGGTGATAGCCTGCAGTAAGACTAAAACATGAAAATTGTTTTATAATATTTAATGTGTATATAGAGTTCAGTTTGAAATTTTTGATATTAAGGTTTTTAACTTTAATAAAATACAAAGTTGTGAAAAATGAGTATACCCAGACAGTTTGTATGTTAGGTGATAAAAATTGGTAGTATTTGGTACTCCTAGATCCATTACTTCCACTAAAAGTGGCAAGAAGTCTGCAGTACTGTTAATAATAAATTGGCAATTAACTGAGTGCTTTTATTCCATTAGCATTGAACTAAAAGCAGGAGAGAAGTATTTCTTTAAACTGTAATTATTGAAGTCCTAGCTAAATTAGGGCTTTCCTTAGCAAGAGAATGCATTTATTTCCATTGTCCTATGTATAGATAAATGAAAAGTGTGAGTCATTGCTAATTTAGTGTACAAATCATAGGTTTTCTTTTGTCTTAAGTAAAAATATCCTAAATGATTAGTAGGACTTTGTTTCTTTCACTAAGCATTGTTTTACTACTAATGTCATCTGCTTATACTAATATATGTTTAAATATGGTAATTTTAAATTCAGTATATTTCAGGTTTATTGTATTCTCCCAAAAGGCTTTATCAGTGACATTTGGTGTCCATTTATCCTTGCTTTATTTTTATTTACTAGAATTCTTGAATTTATACCTGAAAGAGAAATATGAATTCAGTTAGCCCAAACCTCTCATTTAATGGATGAGAAAACTAGCTATTGACAAGTTAAATATTCCCAATTTGGGAAAACTGTTGTTATTACTAATTTATGAAACCGGCCTATTTTTAAATTGATAGTATTGATGTATACTTTGACAATATGTTAAGCTGCACTGATTTAGTTACTACTGTGTTTTAATCCGTTAATATGATTCTGGAGAAAACAGAATATGGCATTTGAATTAAAATTCTTACATTTTTCTTTCCTAAGTTGTAGAAAATGTTAAATCCCAACTTTCTTTCATGCTCTGTATTTTCCTCTAATTTTTAATGCTGGCTAGATTTGGGCAGAGGAAGTGACAAAAGTAAGTAAATTATTACATGACAGAATTATGAAACAAGAATTTAATTGCCATTCAGGAAACCTTTATTGGGTGATAACTCTGAGACCAGTTGTGATCTGTTACTGTATCTTTTAAAATCTGAAATGTATGGAAATGTTTAACTGTTTGGCCAATTGCAGCTCCACACAGTCTTGCAGAGATGTGATTTGTACACATCATGATAAATCCGAGATAACTGTTAATCAAGTGGTAATCTTACAGTGCCTTCCTAGGGGACAGATGAAACCCATGATTTATTCATTGATAATTTTTTTAAATCACAGATTTTTAAATGTTATATAGTTAACGCTGTTAGATAACCAGAGCTTCTCTCTACCACCAAAGCTATTTTTTCTGTCACTTTTGCAAAAAATGTCTGTAAAAAATGTATTTTAGTGCTGTATTAAACCCAGATATTGAGTACTTCATTTTACAGTTAAGGTCATTATTGTGAATATCTGTTATTGTATGATGTAACAATTGGATCCATTGTTTTTGTCTTTTTCCCTTGGTGTCCAACAGCTAGCAGTCCCTCTGCCTATGTTACCATTTCTAATCTTCACTGGGCTGGAAAATCAAGTAGTAAAGCAAGAATATAAGGAATAATACAATAGCTTCAATGAAGATTTGTTTCAAATGCTATTTTAGGTCCTTAGAAACATTTTTAATTTATTTTCTAATTCTATGGCCTATCAAAACCTGACTTCCAGTGAAGATAATGTTGGAGATTGAGGGCAGGTAGTAATTATGGCCCCTGACTTTAATAGCTTTATAAACTTTACCTATTTTCTGACATTGTGAGATTGCTGATTATACAGTCTGTTTCATACATAGGTTCCTAACCTCTTGATTCTATGACTTGGAAATCTAGTATAATTCTTGATTTAGGCACTCATTCCCCTCTGTGGAATATTGTCATTAACTTATTACATGGCTACACCCTGGCTTCTGATTTCTTCCTGAACCCTAGCATGGGGTCAGAACAACATGGGAGAATATGTAATTTGAACATTCAAGAAAACCAGATAGATGTCTTCCCTTTGGTTGGCACACATGTATACCAAAAAGTTTCTGACTTGATTCCGCACTTCTACAACTTTGGGGAATACGCGAGAGGATAAATGGGAAGAAAGTAATGAAACAAATGTTTATATTGTATAGACATATAAGATATTAGGGAAATACATCAAAATGGATCTGAAGAGATTTTTTTCTTTTATACTCCTGTCACTTTTATAATTAAAAATATATAAACATTAAAATTTAGTGTTCCTGGAATGTTGTAAGACTTAAGTCTATAGAAAAAATAATTAACACCAGCCAAGATTGTTACAGCAAATGCCTCACAAGTGTGAACAAAATCTCTTATAGATTCGAATCCTGTTATCACAGACCAATAGATTGTTGCACATTTTCCAAGTTACATGTTAAAAGAACTCTTTGTCTTTACTTAATATTACACTATCATCAAATCTAAATCAGTTAGTCTAATAACAGTAATTCTTAGTAGCTCTTTTCCCTAGAACTCTACACCTTAGTTAATGAATTAAATGAAGTAATAAGATATTTTGGAGAACAGGCTGTCAGCTGTTTAAATTCATTGTCTTCCTATCTTTCTCAGGGCTAGGGCTGGAGCTCAGAGGCAGAGCACTTGCCTGCTGTCTGAGTTTGGTCACCAACACCACAAACAAATAAGCCCTTCTCATCTCTCTTTCCAATATAGATCATTTTCTTCCTACATGAAGTGATTAAGGTGAACCTTACCTAAATTTCCTTAGCTTCTCAGATTAATTCTGCTCAATTTTATGTGTCAGAAATGTAGATGGCTTGGAACATTCAACTATGTTTATAGCCTCCCTAAACATCTACTGAAATTTGTTCAAACACTGAGAATCATTCCTTTCTTGTCATTTACTTTGTCTAAATAAAAAAATCTAGATTGTGTAGAAAACTGACTTGATAATCCCTATGATGCCTTTCTTCACAGTTAAATTTTATTCGAACCTAGATGACTGATTCTTTGTCCTTACTGAGATCATTTAATATAATTTTATTCAGGGCTGGGAATTTGGCTCAGTGGTTAGAGTGTTTGCCTAGCAAGCACAAGGCCCTGAGTTCGATCCCCAGCACCAAAAAAAAAAAAAGTGTGTATATATATATATATATATATATATATATTTAAAATTTTATTCAGTGTTTTTAGCATTAAAACCTTATTTTTCTACTTCAGTCTCAAGCTTCCTACTCTCTTCAAGCTGTTATCCCACTTATTCTTTTACGTCTTGTTGAGAAATATTGCCATATTGGAAGGGTTTTTTTCCACTTCTACTAAAGGCCATTTAATTGAATGGTACTTTCACAGAGACCCACATGGAACTAGCCTAGTTTACTTCAGAAGTTCATTTATTTTGGTTTGCTTCTGTTAAAGTCATTTTGTATTCAGCCATATAGAACAGTAAATAGTGCAAAGGTAACACTGAAGTGATTGGTTTTCATAATGCTTTCCTTGACTTTTCTTTTCTCAGGACTTCTTTGTGCTTCATACTAACTTCCAGAGGAGTTGACTTTAGTCCTGCTAAAGTAATTCTTATTTTACTCAAGTTTAATGTCAGTTCTTTGTTTACTCAATAATTGGAACTCATGTTCATAAATCCAATCTGGTTGTCAATTCTTAGTTCCCTTTTCCAGTCCCATTGCCATTGGGATATTATAGCAAGTAATCATCTACACTGTGCTACTTCTTTCTTGACTGGCTCACTAGGTTAACTGTTGCCACCTAAGGGTGAAGGAGGCACAGATGAGGCATGAAATTTCACATTAAAATTCAGACCTCATTTATGCTTAATACATCTTGAAAATGTTGTAAATAATATTTATGTAGGGGGAAAAGCTGTTTATGCTAGAAAGCTACTACATAATGGCATTGTCACCAAAGATGATTGAGGGGGGAGTTAATTATTTTGAATGAGGTATGATTGAGCTTTTATTTTTTCCTCCCCACTTTACCTCTTCCCATCTAACTCCAAAGTCAGTAACTTGACTTTGGTAGCCCGAAATCAGCTGTTGGAGGGAGTGTATAATCATGTAAATCAGGATGTTAAAGCGTCTCCTTTTTCCTTGAAAACCAGTTGATCAGTATAACACTGACTGTTATAACAGTTATTATATTACAATTAGGGCTTGAAAAGTTTTGATAAAAGTTACAATTGTTATAACTGTTATATATTTCTGCTTAAGGCCTATTGAAAGAAAATTTAAGAGAGACATATAAAATATAGGACAAACAAGTATTTGAAGGAACCCAAGAAATGTTCCTAGCAACAAGTGTTTGGTAACTAACAAGAGGCAGAAATCCTATGGCTTCAACTCTAAAGTCTTTCATATCAGAAAGTGAAGACTCTTGTTTAGAAACTATAGTAATAATTGAGAAAGAATCGTATTGTACTTGTGAAACTGCAGTACTGTGATGATTTTGTAAAATATTAAAGTTGGCAGAATTGAAACTAGAAAATAACCTGTCCATAGTGGGTTTTCTGGGCTCCTATGAGTATGTCATTAAACTTTGGCACTGAAGGAATCAGTTCTGTTGAGGTTGAGTAATATAGAAAATTTAAGGTCTAGAATCCAGGACTCAGTTTAGATGTCACAAAAGCAGAATCAGGGAATTGCCAGATTATAATTTGGGATTTGTTTGAAGGATTTTTTTTTAACTGCCTAAAAGAATGTATATAAAATGAACTAAGTCTTCCAACGAGATACTAAAACTGTATCCTAATTTAAGTCTGAACAGGAATTAAGAATAACTCAAAGTGAATTTGATCGTCAGGCTGAGATTACCAGACTTCTGCTAGAGGGAATCAGCAGTACACACGTGAGTGTTCATTCACTGAAACTTCATTTGGGAAAAAAGACTGATCATTCTAAGGCAACTTGGAGAAAAGACTGAACCTTCTTTTCAGTCATTTTTTAAGGCAATTTAAATTGTGGTACTGAAGATACATGAAAAATATTTTAAAAGCTTGCTTGTACCTCATCACCTACTTCTCCCACCCTTGTCAAATACTCACTGGCTTTTATTGTCTAAACAAAGTTTATTAAATCGTTCACTCAGGTCAGTCTTAGTAAGCCTTAAAGTAAGATGCTAGATACACAATTCTCCTTCATTACAGTGTTGTGGCTTGTCCCCTCTTAGCATTTTCCACTTTCAGAGCTAAGAACTGACTATAACTTTCCTTTACAGGCTCATCATCTTCGCTGCCTGAATGACTTTGTAGAAGCTCAGATGACTTACTATGCACAGTGTTACCAATACATGCTAGATCTCCAGAAACAACTGGGAAGGTAGTTATTTCCTTTTCACATATTAAAGTCTTAGATAAGAGAAGAAATAAGAAACTCAGATTTTTGTATATTGACTATTAGCGGGGATGATTAGAACTGGAGCCTTTGAGCTTGCATAGAATTTAATTTTTTTAATGGAAATATCAAACTTCTAAGATAACAAAACACTGAGCTTTTCAGTATATTAACAGGGATGAGAAGATAAGTGAATACCTTATAAGTGACGTAAAGAAAAATAGGTGAGGTTTTACTCTTCTTTTGCTACTGCATACTTTTTGCTGTTGGTCAACTATGTGTTGCCCTTAAAGGTAAACTAATTTATATGTTAATTACAGTGGTACCTTGGTTTACAGACTCGATTCTCTCCACAATTCTGGGTGCAAATCAAACTGGATGGGAAACGAATCAAATTCCTCCGTCAATTCAACATTGACCTTAACCATGAATTTGATTCAGTTCTCATCCAACTCGGTTTGCAACCAGAATTGTGGAAAGAATCAAGTTTGTGAAGCAAGGTGCCATTGTACTTACTTATTCACTCAGTAAAAAGGAAAAAAGTTTTGGAATATTCTGTAAGAACTCAAGCCCCCTGACATGATTATTCTGACTGTGGTAAGATACTTTAAATCAAAATGACAATATATATAAAGCACATAGCTCAGTCAATTCATTTATCAAATATTTGTAGCATATCTATGACATATCGAGCACTTTTATGTTCTGGAGTTACATCAGCAAACAAAACAGGCAAAATGCTTGCTTTTATGGAGCTCACATTGTAAGGAGATACTGGAAATAACATACAGGGCAAATATGATCTCTGCTTTCACAACAATTAAACTCTAGGTAGGGATACAAGCCACAGCGGGACAGGAAGAAAAGGGTGAGCTGCCTATTCCAAGCAAACTAACACTTATGTAAAAACACTGGAGGAAGGAGAGAGAGTGGCAAATTCAGGGCACTGACAGTAAGTAGTTCTTCTGGTTAGAGCATAATGATGAATGAAGATAAGAATGGAATACTAGGGGAAGTTAGAGTTAAGCAGGGTCATACCATGAAAGCCTTAAAAGTCATTTGTGTTAAGGAGTTTAGAATTTATATAATGATTAAAACAGAAGAATGATATCATTTGAAAAGAGAACATTTTCCATTTGAAAGAAGAACATCAAGATAAGTTGTTTCAAGGAATAAGGTATTTTAAAAGTCACTTTGGTGTTTTATGCATGCTAATCCTTCAGAACTAGACCTAGAACAAAATTAGGCATATCGGCAAAGCCAATTTTAGATCTTAAAAATGAATTGTAACTTCTTATCATTAGTTATTCTAGTAGGAGTGAGTGGAACAAATTCTGAGACCAGAATCATGGAAACAATTAAGTTCATGACCCAAGGTACCACTGTGTTTTGATGTTCAGTAGTGGTGTTCATATCTGAAAGCAAAATACCACTTTAATCCCCACGTCATTACAACTATTCCAAGTTTAAGAAGCCTTAATACTTCCTTTCTACTTTCCTCAAACTTCAGGAGTATACCAGACAGGTTGCTCTTGGTATCGTTACAGCACAAGTGCTTGGCCTCCAGGCATTCAAACAAAATTAGTTTATTACTGCACTTTAGGATAAACTCCAACATTGAACAGTAAAACTAGGGGCTGGGGATTTAGCTCAGTGGTCAGAGTGTCTACCTCGTAAACACAAGGCCCTGAGTTCGATCCCCAGCACCAAAAAAAAAAAAAAAAAAAAAAAAAAAAAAAAAAAAAAAAAAAAAAAAGAAAAAGAAAAGTAAAACTAGTTCTCTTATTCTGGAGAAGAAAGTACAGCTTGTTTTTGTGCCCTCAAATAATTATTTTCCTGCTAAAGGCCAATGATAAGTGAGGGAAAGTTTAGCCCGTTAATTTATTACAAGGTATATTTTTTAAAACAGAAGTATTCGAATGTAGAACTTCACAAATCATGTGTATCAACACTAACAAATCCAAAAGCTATTTCTGAACAGTAGAGCCAGGTTATGTTAGTAGTTGTAGTTGGTGGTAGCAGTAAGTGAATAACAGCAATCACTAGGGCTTGAATTGAGTTGTGCCCAAGAACTCTTCCAAACACCTCATACATTTTGACTGTTTTAATCCTCATCACCAGATGACATGGATACTGTTATCCACATTATACAGACAAGAAAACAGAAGGATGAGCCACAAGATTAAGTTTTTTGTTTGTTTTGTTTTTGGTAACTAAAAAACTAATATATCACGTCAGTGACTTAATTGACATTTTCACAATGAGCAAAGTATATCAGTAAAAGTTCTTAGAAGGTGAAAATGACCTTTCAGTGCTTTTTTTTTTTCAACTCTTAATACCCAAAATTGACATAAGTAGGCTTCAGTGACTAAATAAAAGCTAATTAGGCTAGGAAACTTTAAAGTACAATTCCATAGTTAGAGACCTAAAAAAGTAGTGTGTTTATTTATGTATGTGTGTGTGTGTGTGCATGCATGTGTGTGCATACACTCACCTATACAGAGAGAGACCTTTTATTTTTAATCTCCAAAAATGTGGTTAATTACTATTAATAATAAAGAGCTCACTGATGAAGGGATGCTAGCAAATGTCTTAATTTTGGAAAGTGAAACCTGAATTAGAAATAATTTTTATCATTAGAACATTTTTATCCATCAGAGAAACTTGCTTTTAATTTTTAAAATGCACTATTCTAGCTATGAAGGGTAAGGTATGAACATAACCAAAAGTCCTACCTTCTTGGGACCTACATTGTATAGGGGAGTAGGAAAGCAGAGAAATATGTATATATGTGTATTATATAGTATTAGAAGGTAATAAATACTATGGAGCAAAATACAGCAGAATACCGTCTTGGTACGCCAGGGAAAGATGTAAGAAAGCAAACATGCAGATATCTGAGAGAAAGTACTCCAGAAGAGGCTACAGAAACATAGCTGGCATGTTCAAGTAACAAGGAGGACTTAGCTGGAGATGAATAGAGGAAACAGGCAGCCAGAACATATGAACAGCAGTAGAAACCACTGTCTAAACTTTATTCTTGACTCCAAGATGAGCCATCGGACAATTTTATTTATCTTTTAAAATTTATTTTTATCTTTTATTAGTATATGTGTGTCATACATAATGTTTACATTCTTTGTGGGGGGTTGATACATGTACATAATGCAGCTCAATTCCTTTTTTCATCTTCTTTCCCTTCCCTCCTCCTCCTCCCCTCTTCCCATCTCTCGATTCCCTTCCTTTTTTGGTTTTTTCTTTTTTTTGTATATATTTGCAGTACCTAATGCCTACATTCTTTGTCTGGTGTTGGTACCTGTACATGACACATCTTAATTGCTTTTCTCATTCCTTGTTCTTCCTCCATCCATCTCTTGATCCCCTTCCCCTTTGAGAAAGATCTATCTGCATACTTCCTATTATCTTTTATTTTGCTCTTTATTTATACTTGGGGTTCTCATATAAGAGAAACCATGTGATACTTAAGCTTGTATACATGATTTACTTAACATTTATGGTCTCAAGGTGCATCCATTCTCCTATGGACAGTTTTAAGCTTAAGAATGACACTATTTTAGTTCAGGCTTTCACAGGATTGTTCTGGCTGTGGTGTCGAGAATAGATGTTAGAGACCTTGGGTAGAAGCTGACAGACTTGCAGTGATTTAGTCAGCAGTCCAGTCAGAAGATGGTGGTGGCTTGGATCTAGGGTGCTTACGGTAGTCCTTCCAAAAGTGGTCAGATCATGGGTGTGGTTTTAAAGTTGGAGCCAGCAGGATTGATAAACTATATGTATATCAAATTTAAAGGAGTCAAGAATTGTGCAAGAAGTGCAAGTTTTTTATTTGAGGAACTGAAAGAATAGAGTTGTGGTTAATTAAAGTGGGGAATGCCAGAGGAAGGGCCCTGGGTTCACTCTGCAACACCACAGAAGAAAATGAAAGCACCTTAAGTAGGAATTTTCATAGATAATTTCTGACCTTAGAAATCGATGAATTAGTGATTATAGGCCGTCTGTTGCACACTTTCCCATTTAGTGCTGGGGAAACAATAACTTAAAATAAATTGAAAATCTTCATTATCTTTAGATTATTTATAAGCACTTTAATAAAACTTATTTTTCCCTAAAACATACAGAATAAAGTGAACTTGTGAAATCTGCCTTACTCTCCCACTGAGACAGTATCAGTCATAACATATTATGTGAATGTCAATCTCCTCACTTAATCTGTGTCCTTAAGGAATGGTATCATTTTCTCTTTTTGTCTTCAGCCTGTGGTAGTAGCACTGAATATGTACATAATCAGTAAATACTTGTCATTTGAATGAATAGAAAAACGTGATCCATTTTATGAAGGAAAAGTTCAGATACTCAAATATTTCTCAACTAATTTAAGAAAGCCTCATTCTTAACAGTAGTATCTAATATTTAAGTAGTTTTTCACTGATGTTTTTGTTTAAAATTTATAAAAAAGGAAAAGAAATTAATGAGACATAGTAATATAAGTGGCAGTGTTTTAAGGATAAATCATGCATTTTTTTCTGGTAGGGAACAGCCATTACATTTTTTAAAATTTAAGTCAATATTATCAAAAAGACAACTTTAAAACTAATTTTCAAGGATTTATATCTGAATAACACTTGAATTGTCTCTAGTATAACTGGGCCAAGAGCAAAGAAGATGCTAGACAGCACACTTTGTCACTGAAGTATGAATAAATCGTTAGCATCTGTTAATCTTCCAATGTGGAAATTGGAAGAAGGTAAATAGTGCCACCAAGTGGTGGTATTAAGGCACTTTAATCACTTGGAAATAGCTAACCAGCTGTTCCCTTTTCAACAGTTTTCCATCCAATTATCTTTCTAACAACAATCAGACTTCCGGGACTCCAGTGCCATCTACTTTATCAAATGCAGTTGGTTCTTCTGCCATGCCCTCAACCAGTGGCCTAGGAATCACCCCTCCTTCCAACGTCACTGACCTTAAGGAGTCAAGTGGCAGCAGGAAGGCCAGGGTTCTGTATGACTATGATGCCGCAAACAGTACTGAGTTGTCCCTTCTGGCGGATGAGGTAAGTGATGTGGGTGTGAGAGAGAAGTATTTCCTAAATTGACATACCACAGCAAGATCCAGATTCTTCATTACTTATTTAGAGTTTACTGTGAACGTTTCATGGATTTCAGGTGGTTATATTGATATTTAATAAAATGCTAATTATTATTCTTTAATATAATTGAACATGACAGAAATATTTTAAACTTTCAACTGCTACATAACTTGAAAATATATAGGCATTACTCCTGTCTAATCCTTAATCTTTCAGCAAAATGATAATGTTTAAAGTCTTTTGACAATGAGTAGTTTAAACAAATTAACTACATATCTGATTTGTTTGTGCATTTTTTTAATATAATTAATAACTTGAAATATTTTGCTTTGTAGGTGATCACTGTGTTCAGTGTCGTTGGAATGGATTCAGACTGGCTAATGGGGGAGAGGGGAAATCAGAAGGGCAAAGTGCCAATTACCTACTTAGAACTGCTCAATTAAATAGGTGGACTGTGGAAAAATTACTCATCATGACATCGTATTTATATATAAATAACTCTAAAGCAGGTTTAAGTATCTTCCATGGTAATATCTTAAGAGACTGGAAAAAAAAAAAAAACCAGCCATCAGAAACCAGCCCTTCTGCCAATAAAGTTGCATGGTAAATATTTCATTAAGAGTTTATGTTAGCGCTTTCATGCCAAGAATGTTT
>PVJO010025461.1:0-22698 GCA_004026905.1 Hystrix cristata | reverse complement strand
CAAAAGATGTCAATCAGTGGGAAGATATGGCAGGAATGAATTGCTTGTCTGTACCGCGTAAGAACCCTGGAAGCGGCACAACGCTTCAGGACCAAGGTCCGTTTAGAGACGGGTTGTGTATCTGGGAAGTTCTGATATATTACCTCTGAAATTACTTTCCTGTACTGGGGACAAATCCCAGACATTTGGTGCCTGATTTTAAACTTGTATTTATAGTCTTATATAAATCTATTAATTATGTACTTATTTTTAGATTCACTTATATTTTCAGTGTCTATTTACCAAATGTATGCCATCTACATGGACATTTCCGGCTGTGGTGCACAGAGCCTACCAAACTTCAAGAAAGTCACAGGCCTCCTGCTCCAGAGGCTGATTCGCATCATCAGGGTCAGTAAACTGGCAGACCGTGTCTTCACAATCCTAGCTAGGAGAAGTACTTCATCTTAAATAAAAGGTAAGTGGAAATTTAATTGGCATATGCTATGGTTTAAATACAAAATGTCCTCCAGGCTGTATATTGCAGGTTAGATCCCCGGTGCATCAATGTTCAGATGTCAGGTCACTGGGGTTATGGCATCAAAAGGCATCCTGTCGCTCTGTCCTCTCTGTCTTTCTGTCTGTCTCTCTCTCACATATTGCTCGCTCTGCTTCATGGATCCTACGAGATAAGCAGTTTTCCTCCCCCATATGATTTTTGCCTTGGTGCCCACCAACCACTGTCTGGAATATCTGAAACCATGAGCCCACATAAACCTTTTCTCCTTTAAATTGTGTACTTTTTTCCAGTAACAGCAAAGTCACTAATAAATGTTAGAATTGTAGTGCTGCCTTTGTCTTCATCAATGCCTTCATCAAAATTTGGTTATGCCGGACAAGTCCCTTTATACATGCCTGTAGCAGACCTATGTTCAACCCATTCTCTGTGTAACTCTTTGGTTTGATGTCTGGAGGCACCTGGAGGAAAATCAGGTTTTGTCTTCTCTAAAGGAACTCATCAGGTAGCCAAGAAAACATTAATTATATATAACCACCATTACTAGTACTAGTAGTATACATGGAGTGGCATGTAATCATCAGAGCACTTCAATTCTCAGCGTTACCATCCTCAGCACCAATGGATCCATTAAAAGAGTGCTTACAGGTAGGGGTGTGTGTGTGTGTGTGTGTGTGTGTCTCATACCCATATTATCCCCTTGTGTTTTCTCCATATGAGAGCGTGAGTTCAGAATTGCTCCCTACAGCATGCATCTTAAACCCACAAACCCAGAATGTACATAACTGAGGCTTGATCTCATAATGCCACTCAAACTGGGTGGGCGCAGCTCTCAAAATTTTAAGACTTGTAACGGAACGACAGCAAGCCTGCTGCACTTCTGTAATTTTAATTCCTTCATGAAAGTTTAGGAAATTTCATATCTGCATTGCTAGTAGACTAGTCTCAAAGTTTTGACATTGTTTGTACTCTGTCTCCCTTGCTAATACGGGCAATCCTTTTAGGTGAAACTTTTAATGTACCTTTCAGTGTCTACATAATCTTTTCCTTCTCAGAATAATTTTAAAATTCCAGGGATTTGAGATCATTCCTACTCATTTAATTACAGAAGAATATCCTTTGGCGGGTGTGGTGATAAACTTTCTGGAAGCCACTGGAGGCAAGCACCTGCTTATTTTTAATGTTTACTTCTCTTCCACCCTGCCAGGAGAAAGAACAGCCTTCCTGAGCAAAACTGGAGGTTTCTGTCAGTCAAGATGTCAAAAGAGCCTTCTGTAGCCAGGGGCATCCCTCTCCTCTCCCTTCACCAGCTGGTCAGGGCCATCCCCTTGTCTTGCTGTGAGGACTTGAAAGTTCAAGAGTGCACTTTAGTTACCACTTTCTCTCCCAACAAGTACAAAGAAAAATGCATAATGTATGATAATGGTCAGACTAGTAAGAATTAAAGTAAATGGTGTGATATAAAAAGGGGTTCAAACAGGACTAATAATTCTGCAATTTGTTATACAAAGTCAATTTTCTCCACTTGCAGAGCGAAGTTGCCCAGTGGGTTTATTGGTTCACTCATTATTAGGTATATATCACTTTTATTGTTTTACATTTTTATAGTTTATTAAAAAAAAGACATTATTCATGAATAAAACATTTTGGCTCCAGGCTGGCATACACTGAGTTGGTCAGAGAGATTATACCATCCTCATTTTAAAATAATAACCAAACATACATAATAGAAATAGCATATAGTCAAATAGTATCGAAGCATACAGAGTAGATCCCCTGCATGAGTCCTTTTCTTCTTTTGCTTTCTGGGCAGAACTTTCTCCTGCGTGTAGATTCTTTTTCATTCCTTGAGGTCTCTTAATGGCATTCTCGCTCTGGTCAGTGTTGGATGCTTGTGGCTTCTCCCACCATACTCTTTGTCATATGGGATAATGGCACCTCTGAGGTACATTTTTCTGTTTGTTTCTTTGTTTGGAGACAAGGTCTCACAATGTAATTCAGGTTGGCCTTGAACTCACTATGTAGCCCAGACTAACCTTGGACTCACAGTGATCCTCCTGCCTCAGCCTTCCCAGTGCTGGGATTCCAGGCGTGCGCCACCGTGTCCAGTCCTGATGTACATTTCATATGTTACTACAAGTGAAAATTTACAGCCAGATGGACATATTTAATTTTTATTATTTTCATTACCCCATGCATTTGAATACATAACTAAACAGGATCAAGAGTCAGCTAGACTCCTATGAGTACTATTTTCATGTGAGTAGTGAGTAGTATGTGAGTAATATTTTCAGTTCACTCAGTTGACATCTATTGTGTGTCTGCCCTGTTCCAGAGAACCCTGGAGATGCTATCGTGTGGACATCTTAGAGGTTGTCTAGGGCCCTCTGGCTATACGTCAGTACACAGAAACATTTGTCAGAGGAAATTTGTTCATTTTGTGTGTCTGTACTGGAGTTGGGCTTCCTATGGTGTCAGCTGAGGGTGGTCACCACCACCTGAGGACATTTGCAGAGGCGTAATGGAGTCAAGTGCAAAGAAGACATGAAGCTATGTCAGGAGAGAAAGGTGAGGCTGAAGCTGGCCCCTTTTCACACTGACCAAGCTAACCACCCCTGACTTTCATTCAGAGGGTTTTCTATCACTGCCAGGAAGACAAACATGTTTTTTAAAAAAATAAGCATCAATAACACTTGATGAAATTTCTCCATTATTCAGTGGATTTGACTTACCTACTTCTGTTGCATGGTAGAAACAAACGACAGGACAGGCAAAAGAACATGCCTCAGTCAACAGAGAATTGCTTTTTATTTTTTTTTTTTTTTCTTTTTTGTGGTGCCGGGGATCGAACTCAGGCCCTTGTGCTTACAAGGCAAGCACTCTAATCACTGAGCTAAATCCCCAGCCCCCAAGAATTGCTTTTTAAACTGATAATTTTCCTCAGATACATTCTTTATCTATGAAATAATTTTCACTTTTCAGCATTGGTAATTATTAGACATTAAATTTGTTTTAATAAATTAGGAAACTAAACAAAATAACGAACACATTCAAATTTCAAGGCCAGTTACATTGACACAGTATTTGTAGGTTAGCTTGTCATTTCATGTCATCTCACCAATTTTTTAAGTAGATTTTTATTTTTTGATTAGTATTTTATCTGATTATCTGATTATTTGAACATGACTTTGTTGTTATTGTTGTTACTTGAAATAAAAGAGTATACCTTTGGTAAGTTGGTAAATTAAAAAACTCTAGCATTGTAGAATATAGTATTAGCAAGAAGTACTGAACAGACAGCCACGGTTTCTTATAAGTTACTAATATTATTGCCTTCTGTAGATATTAAGCTCATGGGTGCCTAATTATAATTAATTTTAATGTTTCTGGACTAATAGAATCCTCTTTTACTTGGTTTAATTTTTCTTTCGAAAAGGAAGAAATCTTCACCAGCCAACCAAGAAGCAATCGATTCAATCATTTTAACCAGTACTTATCATGGGTTTCGTGCAGTATTTAACCAAAATGAGATATACATGTCTGACTGCCTGTCTCTCTGTCTCATCGTCACCTATTATCTATCTATCTATCTATCTATCTATCTATCTATCTATCTATCTATCATCTATTTTATTTTGTCACGTATCTAATAGAAAAATCTAATCTCTAAAACAGTGTTTACCCTTTTTAGGGTCTTAATCAGGAGTCCAAAGCACTCAGAGAAGGGAATACCCACAAGAAAAAGTTGGGTTAGGCAACCAGGTTAGACTTTGCTGTAGAGGGAAAAAAGAAAATCACAATTCTCGATCACTCTAGCTTGTACCCACTTAACTGTAGACCCACCATCTGTAAATGTGCCAATCTTGAGAAGCAGACGTTTTCCAATACTTCTGATAAAGAAGATGCTTTCACATAACCAAACATAAGGGAACTCCCAAATTTTCCAAGCTGGTGCAGCAAAACCTGAAGTTTGCCATAAAGTGGGAGCAAATGGTCATCGCACACAGAGGCCAGTACTAAAATCAGCAACATGTTATAAAAGTGTTGTCAAAACCCGCCCTAAAGAAGTGAAACCTGGGCTGGAGATTTACCTCGGTGGTTAGAGCACTTGCCTAGCAAGCGCAAAGCCATGAATATGATCCCTCCCACCAAAAAAAAAAAAAAAAACAGAGAGAGAGAAGTGAAACCTTGAGACTTGTGACCTAACAGATTCTCAAATGCCTAGAAAGATACTATTTTTGTTTCAGTTTCAAAAAAATCCCTTGACTTCCTCAGAGGAGGTGTATAGATTCTCTTGAACATCTATACCTTTAGAGAAGTACATAAAACAGGACACACATTTGAGGTATATAACTCCTTTCATACTCTTTGGTTGACTTTCAAGTTCCTCACTTACTTCATGGTTATATTGAGTCGTGTATGATTAAGTGAATACTGATCAAAGTCTGTAACTGAACAAAGTCTGTAACTGATGAGACATTGTGAGAAGCATAAAACTGATACATCCTGCCATATATAACTCAATGGGGGTTTTAGAAAATACGTATTTCTGGGTCATCATGTGATAAACACAGAGTAATATACTGTCTAGATTTTTTCATTTTCAAAGATTTTAGGTTAGAATTGCATTTATAAAGTTTAGGAAGTAATGGTGAAAACTTAGGGTTCACATTCAGCACATGTAAGAAACACAGAAAAGTCATCGTTCCTTGAAAATCTAGATGGGAACAAAACCGATTATTTTTTCTTATGTGTAACTCAAACAGAACTTCCCAGAAGGAAAAGGGGAAGAAATAGCATTGCAAGTTGGCTTATGAAAAAATTTCCATTTTAATTTTTAACAAATAATACTTTATTAAAGTACAGACAATAAGAGAATGTTGCCCATTGTTGCAATATTCAGTTTTTGCCAAATTCCCATCTAAATGACAGGCAGCATGTGGCTGGGTTTGGTTGAGTGAAGTGCACAGGCCCACTCTCTGAAACACACAGAACGATGCTGCTTATCAGTTTTCCATCAGTAGTAAATCAGTTAAATCTTAATAAGCTCAAATTCTTGAGATTATCTCTTTCCTTCATGCCGATTAGAAATGTAAATATAGTGTAAAATTATATATATTGCATTTATATTCATAATCACATGTACCTTTATGTTCTTTAAAATGAGATATTCAGAATAAACTCATAATTTCAGTTATTTTCACAAATATGTGTTCTTAGAAATACTGGTTGAAGTAAATTTTTTTTTCTATTACCATTTACAAAATTTTAGAATAAACTTAGCTACTCCTCCATAATGGAGCAGAAAAAAACAGGGGTGTATATTAACGATAAGATAGCATGTTTTTGTTTTTTTTTTTTTTAAAGCAGAAGTCACATTTTAAAAAGTGCCCAATACAGCTGGGCCTGGTGGCACCTGTCTGTAACACCAGCATTTTAGGTAATTGAATTAGGAGAATCACAAATTTAAGTCCAGACTGGGCAACTTATTTACTCAGAAATATCCTGTCTCAGAATAAAAAGTAAAAAAGGGAAATGGGAATATAGTTCAGTGAGAAGGCCTTTGATTCAATCTCCAGTATTGGAGACAAAAGAAACAACAAACAAAATACAAGTCAGCTTATTCAAATTGCATTCAGAAAGCATAAACAAAATCTATGTACATTGTAATATGCTTATTAATAAGTAAATGCATACAAATCACAGAACATGTGTAAAACTGGTTATCTTCATGTGTTGGTTACAATTTGAGATTATGAATAATTTTCTTCCTCTTAAATTCTCTGTTTGACATTCTCTAAACTCTCTGTCTAAAAACATAAATTATATTTGTAATTCTAAATAATATTAAATGTTATGTATTTGATATATATGTATATATATATTTTTAAATGTATAAATAGCTACTATTAAAGAGAAATAAGAAAATGTGTCCCCTTTGCACATACAACTCTTATGTCTACTGCTGCGGACTTACTATTGTGGTCAACGTGAGCAGGACGCCCAGCTGAACTGAGTTGGTGCAGTTCTAGGTGTGGACCATCCACCTGAAGTTTATTGCCAACACAGCGTCAAGTAGAAGGGGAGCAGAAGACACGGATGGCTGGTTCTCTGGAAGAGGACTCAGCTGTTCTCCTCGCAGAAGGCGCTCAGGACCTTGCTGTCCTTGGGGATGGCTGCCGTTTGCTTCAGGGAAGCTCTGGTCTTTGTCTCCACTGCGAGTGTCATATCCTGGCTCCAGTATAGATTTTTTTCAACCTTTTAGTGCAGACACAGATGTACACTGGATATTGCTGTTGGCTCCCAGGCCTTGATTGGATCTTTCGGGTCTCCGGTGCATAGATTGACATTCCACACTCTTCCTGAATTTGGCTTGTGTGTGAATGTTGTAAATTGTATTTGTCTCTATTAAATCTGCTCTCTTGAAAACCATTGACTCTAGAAGGTAACTGATATGTCTACTATGGGGAAAATAAGTCTAAAGCCATCTTTAGTCTCCACTTTGTTATTTACCTTTTATATGAAGGCTGGAATATTATATTTTCCTGTTAATTACTTCTGATCTTTGCTAACACATTGCATACTTCAATCTTATTTTTGAAAGATTATGGTTCAGCTCTGTGTTAGATAACACCTCTTGGAACTGAGGATAGAGTTTTGGTTGAGACAATGTTCTAGTTTCTGTAGAAATTACATTCTATTAGAGGGATATGAACAAAAACAACTTATAAATATTCTCAGCTCTGTACTTATGTAGATCTATATATACATATACATTATATATATTTATATTTATACATCTATCTATCCATCCATCCATCCCCCCCTGGACTTATGTAGCAACCTGTTTATCTTTCCATCTATGTAGCTATTAATCTAAGTGTCCACTTCCCTACCCCCCTACATATATACCTACAGTTTCCAGGGATAAACTTGTGATGAAAGATAAAGACAATGAAAATGATGAGTCGCTAAGGGAGAAATCAAGTTACCTTGTCCAAAAAAAGGGAACCTGGCTGAGAGGGAGGTGTATGGCTGTGCCCAGCAGAGAGGGCATGCTACTGGTGGTATGAGCAGGAATAAGATTATGAGTGTCTTCTACAGCATATTAAGGAATTAGTTTAATTCCATAATGTAAAAGTAAGTTTTAATAACTGGTATTATGATATATTTGTTATACAGATCATTGGTTGCTGGGGAGAGAACAAACAATAAAAAAGTAATATTAAAGCAGATGAGAAATTTTGAAGATTTTTTTTTTCATAGTAGTCTAGAAGGAGTGGATAGTGACTTCAGTGAAGAAAATAATGGAGGTGGAAAAACTTCCCCAAGTTTGGACATATTTGAATACATATGGATTTACAATATTAGTAATGAAAGTGGAAGGGATCAGCAGTAATCGATAGTTTTTATGCAAGCATCTGGGTTAATGATAACACGTTTACTGCTATGGAAAAGACTGGCAGAAGAGTGTCAAAATGGGTTTTAGAGGAATTTAGAATTTGGGGCATGTTAATTTTGATGTGGTTATCAAATATTTATATGGAGAACATTAACAAGACATGGGGATATTTAAATTTGAAGCTCAGGAGCATTGGAATAGAAAGATACACCTTAGGAAGTAATAAACACATAAATACATGTCAGAAGAACTATTGAAAATGGAAATAATTGTAATGTGTTGTGATGTGACCTTAGTATATTCAGTATCAAAGACTTATGTTATTACAGGGATAGGACACTCTGGAAAGATTTGGGCCAATAAGGTTTGCAAAGCAGCGTCAGTTTAGCAATGACAAAGGTATAACTAAAGACAAAAAGAAATCTTGACCTAATGTTAAATTCTCATCTTTTGAAAACCAAATTGCATAGATTGACTATTGAATGAAATCACAACCTAGCATGAGTGCATATCTTGCCCCCAAAATACAATTATTCTAATTAGATGGGAAATATAGGCCATCCACAGAGAGAATTACCTAGTTATTGGCATCTTGTGGGATACAGGAATCTAGCAATTTGGTCTCAATGGTGACACTGTATTCCAGGTTATCAGAGCAAGTAACATTTTTTATCAGATATCTCCTTCTAACCCTTCCACGTATTGACACCTCTTTTTCAACCTTCCATCCACTTCCCTAAATGAACAAATATAACTTTATTAAACCATATGCATTTATTTCTTATGGGTAATTAAAAAAAAACATGTTTTAGTATAAATTGTTGTACAGATTAAAGCGAATCTAGACAGGAAGATTAGAGGTAGTCTTTTAAAATATTTAGTCCTGTTAAAATGGTCACATTAATGTCCAACAACTCTAAAAATAATTTACCTGACTATTTAGTCTTTATTTCTCTTATTGGAATTATGAAGTGATTAATTTAGATTGCACAAATTGTTGAAGAATAAGATTCTTTGCCATGTCGTGTAGCTGGAACTCAAGCAGATAGCCATGTTCTTGATGAGATGAAGAGTTGGAAAAAAATTCTGGGCAGATATTTAATAATTGAAGAGGAAATCTCAGAAAAGAAATTGCTACAGACAGAGATATTCAAAAATGTTCATGATTTTTTTCCTGTTTTCATCAGAGACTTTTTGTTTATAGTTACACAGACAAGAACCCAGGGACCCAGCAGAAAATAGCAGAAAAAGATAAGCAGAAATTTTAGTTTCTGTCTACCCCAACAATGAAAGTTTTGAGTTTAGATGTATTCAAGTTATCTTCTACAATAAAAATGAACATTTTTTTCCTGAGAAGATGTTAGAATCCAGCCTCTAAAATATATCAAAATTCTAATATTTGATCAAAAATTTCAAAATGTATTATGTAAATGTTAAAGGTGGCTTTTGTCAAAAGAAATGGCAGAATCTGATTCTGAGATGACCCAGATATTGAAGTAAGTAGGTTGGAATGTTAAAATTATTGTTATGACTATGCTCAGGAATTTGAGCGAAAGCATGATTTTAATGAACGATCAGATGAGAAATTTCAAAGAGAAGCTGAAAATATAAATGGAAACTATAAACGTAGGAACCCAAATGGGAATTATCAGAAATGAGAAGTGCAATATTGAGGGAAAAAATCCTCAGGTGGATCTGGTATATACGAGAAAGTAGAAGAGAATAGGAAGTGGGTTTTTAAAATGTCAATAGAGATATGACACAAAGAAAATAATTTAATAAGATTAAAAAAATACACTTTCATGATTATGCAAATATTCAAATTTGCTATATATTTATGCATTTCTATAGTTTTATCTTTTTATAGAATGTCATTTCTCTTTAACCTAAAGAAATCTCTAAAAGTCAAACAGTGTAAAATTTACATTAATTGAACTGTAATTTACTAAAAACAGAAGTCATAGGGTAGATACTGCCCGGTTGGATATCATCTATATGTATTCTAAAGTATGTCAAGGATAGATTGAATAAAATAATAAGAAATGCATAAAATGAAAAAATGAGTACAGGACAGATGGTCAATGAGTTTATACCACTATAGCAAATTATCACAAGTTTAATTGCTTTGAATGGTATAAATGTATCATCTTAGAATTTTGCAAGGATGAAGTCTAAAATGAGTCTCACTAGGCTACAAGGTCAAAATTACATCTCTCCAACTTTTGCTTTCACCGAGCCGTACTTTTTTGTCTGACTCTAAACCTCCCACCTCTCTCTTTTACCTCTAAGAATTGAGATTTAGTCCACTCAGCTAATTAAGCACAATCTCCTCATATTCAGGACAGTTGATTCATAACCTTAATTCTATATGCAACCTTAATTCCACAATGCTATATATTTACTGAATCTGGGGAGTGGTTCATGGACATCATTGGATAGATATTGTTATATCTAGCATAACAATATCCAATGTTAATAATTAGACAAAACAAACTACTAGACAAAAATTATTGAAAGATATAAAGGGAAAAATTCATAATAGTAAAATTTGTGAAATTTAGAGTAATATCAGTATGTACACATCTAATTATAAAGTTTAAAAATGTAAAATCTGATAAAAATGAAAAGAAATAGGCATATATGAGATAGCTGTATATTTTAACACATCTTTCACAGTAATGGATATAGAACATTACAACAAAAAATTCATAAGTATTTAAGATCTGAAAAATACAGTTAGTCACTGTGGCCTATTTAGTATTTATAGAAAGTATCAAAAACTTGCAAAATACATATTGTTTTCAAATGCACATGGGCTTGCACCAAGATACACCAGAGATAATTGTTAAACAGGCTTCATATATCTGAAAAAAACGAAAATCTGTAATATCTTTTTTCTCATTTCAAAGAAATAAAATTACAAACTAACCATTTACACCTATGAAAGTCATGAATATTTGCAACTAAATGGCGTGAATCTAAAGACCTTACTGCAAATAAAAATAACAAGATAAACAAAGTATTTCAAATAAATGATAATAAGAGCATATGAAAAAATTATAGGATGTAGTTAAATAATCTTATTGAAATTTTATAGTTTGATTATTCTTATTAAAACAGCTATTAAAAATCAATTACCCAAATCCTTTTAATAGGATGTGGTCCCAGGCACTGATTCTTTATATTGTTTCCTGTTCAGTCTAGGTTCTGTTCATAAATTTTTTTCCTATACCTATGTCTTCGAGAGTTCTTCCTGTTCTATTCTCCAGCAGATTTAGTGTTACTGTTTTGATATTTAGATCTTTGATCCACTGATTTTAGCTTAGTACATGGTGAGAGACGTGTATCTAGTTTTAGTTTTTGGCATAAAACCAACATATATCATGTACAGGTACAAAATAACCATTTTGTATTGTTGAATATGATCATTATGTATACAATGTACCAATACATGTTCTTGGTTAAAAAAAAAAAATCAATTACCAGTGTGTGCACCTTTTTATTCAATTAAAACCAACATAAATAGACATTTCTAATAAGGAAAAATAAAAAGCGGACTAAGTCAAACAATGAATATATGAAATGTTTAATACCTAGTAAGATTAATAAATTGGAATAACAAATTAAAAGAGAGTAAATTATAATTATGAATAAAATTTTGCCAACATTCGAGAATTCAGATCAACAAATAAATTCCTTGGCCAACACAAATTACCAAAACTGACAACAGATAGAGGTGAGAATCTGACTACCTCTCTATCCATTTATGAAATAAAATTAATCATTAAAATTTTCTGACAAATAATCTTCTATGCTCATGTGGTTTTACTGATAAATTCTAAGAAATACTTAAGTAAGAAACAATTTAAAGACTTATTTTTCAAAAAATAAAGAAGGTGGAGAAAATTCCCAACTCCTTTTATGAGGTCAACATAATACCAAAATGCATGAGATAGAAAGAAATTATACATAATTATAACTTATGACCTTAGAAACAATCTTTTTAAATGTTAGCCATTTATATACAGGATGTGTGAACAAGTGGATTTCATAAAAGAATTCAAGAATGGTTTAGTATTGAAAAAATCTATCAACTCTATCAACACAATTGGAGCTCTCAACAAACTAAAAGCAACTGATTCCAGAATTATGCAATATGATACATGATAAAATATCTCAGTAAAGTAGGAATAGAAGAACTATACCTCAACTTGACAAATGACCATTTTGAAACAATCTACAGTTGTGTGTGTGGGTGCGTGCATGTGTGCGTGTGTGTGCGTGTGTGTGTGTGTGTGTGTGTGCCAGGGATTGAACTCAGGACCTTGTGCTTGCTGTGCATTCTAACCACTGAGCAAAATCCTCAGCCCCCCTACAATATTCTTTAAAAATAGTAAGTGCTTTCTGTAACAAAATTTTCATGTACGTACTTTCATAATGTGACGTCTCTTATCCCATGAAGAGGTGAAATCTATGTTCCCTCCCATTCCATCTGTTGGGTCTACAACTGCCTTGAGCAGAAGGTATAGAATTCTACTTCCAGGGCTAAATCATAAAGGCTTGCTGACCTGGTTGAATGGGACTTTTACTTTTGTAACCCCAAGGGCATAGGTATGAAATCTAACTCTGAATCTCTTACATCTTCTGATGCAGAGAGAGGTCTTGTCAACAGTATCAGTGGAGATGCCAGTAGACAATCAGCATTAAGTTTCAGGCATTTGAATGAGAACACTTAAGACAATTCCAGCAATCACTGAAATTTCCTCAGACTTGAGTTTTCCTGAAAATGCCCTTGAGACTTGTGAAAAAAAGACACAGGCTGCATCCACCGCGCCTTAGTTCATTTCCTAACCAAAAAATATGTCATTATAACAAAATATTTGTTTCATCACACTATATATTGGAGTGGATTACAATGCAGAAATAGTAAGTAGAACATCTCCTCTCCCCCATAATCAAAGACAAGCTAGTTATCTAATCTCGAAACATCTAATTTGTATTATCCCAAAACTTGTAAGAAATGCAATGAGAAAAGATAACAAAATAAAAGGCACAAAGATTGGAAAAAGAAGAGGTCAACCCTTTTATTTTCAGAGTTCATGATTAACTACATAGAAAGTCCTAAATGATCTACAAGGCAATTAATTACTTCAGAACAAATAAGTAAATTTAGCAAGGTCACAAAATCTTAGGCCAACATAAAAAATCAATTTTATTTATATGTACTAGGGATAGACAACTTAAAAATGAAAAAAAAAAATCAATATCGTGTACAAGAATATTAAAAAAAACATGAAATAGGGATAAATTTACAAAGTGTGGGCAAATATGTATGCTTAATCCTATAAAACATCGTTCTAGTCACTTAGGTCTATTTTAATTTTAAAGTGATGCTTTATATTATTAACCACTATAGAACTGGAGCTTCTAGATTTATTCTTTTTGATAAAGTGATATGTGTTAACAATTCAGAAATTAAGTTTATTTTGGTTTTACAAAATGATCAGGGTTAGTGGGGTCATATCTATCAGATTGGAGAAGCAATTGGTACATAACGGAAAGTGAGAAGACAATAGTGAACTCTGTGTGAAGGAAAAGCTTCAAAAGACTAGACATAGTTCAAAAAAGAACAGAAGTCAGCATGAAGTAGTTTACACTGGTGAAAAGCAGAGCAATTTAATACTCAAAAGAAATAATAATGAAATAAAATATGATTTATGGAATAAAATGGAAGTTTATGAAGCTACATAAATATAAAAGGATGCATAAATGAGTGAATGTGGAAGAAAGGAAATCTCATTCTTATAGTAGAATGTTAAATAATGAAAACTGAAGTAATGATAGAAAATCCTTGGTGGTTGCTAAAATTAGTGAGTGAACATTGTGATTAGATAGTAGTTATTTACAAAAATCTAAAATTTACTCCACAAAAATCTCCTACTTATTATAGTTATAAGAAAACTCGTAAATTTACTGTGGAAAAACCAGAAGAATCTGACCTTAACAAAATCATGAAATGATACGAATAATACAGTTTGCCTCCTGATATAACTTCTGGAAAAGGAAAAAGTCTATTTATAACATAAAATGCACAGCCAGCTATATTCTTGGGGAAACAAGAGTTACACCCATCTTATGGGATACTCTTAAAATAATTCATCCTTCACAAGAATGAAAGTTATGAAAGAAATAGAAATACTGATATTAAAGGTAAATAGGATACGATAACTAATGTGTGTTCTTGTAGCAAAGAATAGTTATAGAGAATATTATTGAGATCATTTAAAATATAATAGACTGTGAGTTAAATGATAATATTGTGATTATTGCTGAGTTTTCTGATTTTGATCATTGTACACTGATAATATAAGATTCATCATCTAGTTTTACTCTCATTATTTTAAAACAGTACACATATATTCTTACACACACTCACACGCAGGTGGAAACAATGATAAAACATGAGGAAAAATGGAAATAACAGGTCATTTTGGAAGGGACATGTAAGAAATCTTCCTTCTTATTCTTACAAGTTTTCTGTGTTTGGAATATTGTAAAAATAAAAAAAAAATCACACACACAATGAAACCTTATCCTAAGGCTTTTGCTCCTTTATTGGGTTGAAATACACACATTAAAACTGTAGAAAACTGGTCATCTTGGAAGCAAATATCAGGAAATTATATGGGTTGCTTTTCTTTTTAAGAAGAGGAGATATAGCTTTCAAGAGTGTGATTGACAAGTCCTGGAAATGAATTTCTTTTTCTCCAGAGGACAATTGCTCCAGCCCTGCACCACCTCTGTGAATCCGCTGCAACCCTGGCCCTAGTTGCCACTGAAAATGAGAAGTTAGTTTTGCCTTTGGGGCCTATTCCGTTCTTAGATCCTCTGCATAGACTGACAACTAGCGGGCATGTGAATGTGTTCTGTGATCTATATACTTGTCTTCTGGGAACAGGGTTGAAGCTCTGATATGTTTCACATGCCTCCCAGAAACAGGCCTGGGAAGGTAATTATTCTACTACACTATTCATCTAGGTTGAGACGGAAGCAGAGTATGAATGCTTAGGAGGAAAATTACCATGTTTTAACTGCTTTGGTCATGATTTAACTCAAACACATTCATGAACTACCAGCTCTAGGCCAAGCACAGTGGAGAATAACAAGTCACCTTGAATATTTGTTTCCAGATTTTAACTGCATATATGAAGTTTGGGAAAAAGAATAGAAAACATATGACTAAAAACAATAATTAATAAACTATATATATTCTGAGTTCATAATATAGAATTTAAATTTCTAGTTGTAAGTGGGTAAGTAAAACATTCTTACATTTCTATTAATATTATTAAAAGAACTAAAAATTGAAATAAAGAAGTACTCTTTATCACAGATAGAAACTGGAATGAATGCCATCCCAAAATAGTAGAGAAATAGCAATTGGTGAAATTTTTCAGAAATACCTTTTTATCATTTTATTCAATCCTATAAAAATTATCATCTAATTTAGAACTGTTTAAAACCATTAACTAATGTATCAATCCTTTCACAATCATTGCACTATAAAATTTATCTGAAAAAAATGAGACTCACAGATATTGAATAATTCAACTGAAATTACACATATCGTACAGTTCTCTTTTACATCACCATGTCATAACTTGGCCTCATGGATGAATGGGAAAATCGTAAGTCTCAAAACGTAGTAGTGCAAAATTAACCACATTAGAATATGAAACTAGCCCCTTAAAAGGTAGGTCACAAAATCTAGCACTTTTCGATGACACAATTGTAGAGAAACATAAATTTTCAAACACTCGAGAGGTATGAAATAAATTTCATGGTTTTGATATTTTTCATTAAAAAAAGACAAAAATTAAAAAATATTCGTTTTACATATATTAGATGATGAAATAACTGTTAAAGCAACACAAAAGATCTAAAGAAACAGAAGTAAAAAATGAATACAAGAAAAATCTATTAAATAGCAAAGCAAATCCAAAATTAAGCTTTTTGAAACAATCAACTGAAAATAAACAAGTCTGCTAATTTAGAGAAAACAATATAAAATTCTAATAAAATCAATGGAAACTGAAGAAAAGAACAGAAATAGATGGTGCATAAACTAAAATACATAATATGCAAAAGAATATGGTTATCCTCAATGATTTCAAGAAAATGGATTATGTTCAGGAAAAAAATTCATTTTAGCAATCTGAAATTCACTTATTTTCACGTTTTAATATTGAGATCTGTCTTCTAATGAACTTTCTTTCATTTGGTCTTTGCCTAATAACAATTTTAAGAGTTGTGTTTTACATGAACAAACTTATCTATTATTCCTAGAGACTTGGTTGGGAAAATGGACTCTCTAATCTTATCATGCCACTGACTATACGAGAAACTTTGAGGAATAATTATGTGTCTTGTTTTCTTATGCCTTCCTGATGACATCTCTTGGATGATAAAATAATAGCCAGCATCAAAATTATCAGAACGTTATTTGCAAAGGGAAAATGCTAGAGACAACAATAAAGAATCTTTAATTTTCATACTGAGAGTAGAATAGTGTATGGTTAAAATAAGAACACAGACGTTTCAAGGTTAATGATGATTGAAAAGAGCTAGATTTGACCATGAAAAGATTTAAGAGTAAAAAAAGAGTTTATTTTCATTTGTATTTGTACAAGATAAATATTTTACACTTCTATCTCTAAACAATTATAAAAACTCTTCCACTGAAATTCTAAGAAATAAAAAAATGTGCCACGGATTAATTGGCAATGACTTTTATTTTCTTAAGTGACACATAAAATGATGTCTCTTGTCCTCATGGTAATTTAGGTTCAATAAAATTTGAGAAGTAAAACATCTTAATAATGTAATAATTATGAGAGGGATAATGGGGAATTAGTCAAGGTAATTTCGACAGTAAAAGTCTATGATTCTGATTATTTCAAAGGTCCATACTTTTGAATTATGAGTGCTTTACATATAATATATAATTTCCAGGTGATTCAAACTTTTCTAGAGCTTAGAAATAATGAGAAATCTTTCCAAATTTTTTTTTGTTGTTGTTTAAGAAGCAATAGAAAATTGTTTAGATAAGGCGATAGTAAGTACTGCTAAGGTAGAAGTTAAAAAGAAGCCTGAGGATAGATGCAAGAATCCCAAATAAAATATTGTCACATAAATTAATCACTCTAGATTACATACCACTATAAAAGAGGCTTTAATCACAATAAGCAAAAGAGAACTCTGTAAGTATAATTTATTATTTTAATGTGTCCGAGAAAAATATAAATTATCTTCTTAATAGGTTCCAAAAGGCAAATTCATATATATTAAAAAAAACAGGGGCTGGGGATTTAGCTCAGTGATTAGAGTGCTTGCCTTGTAAGCACAAGGGCCTGAGTTCGATCCCCGGCACCACAAAAAAAAAAAAAAAAAAAAAAAAAAAAAAAAAAAAAAAAAAAAAAAAAAAAAAAAAAAAAAAAAAATAATAATGTAATGTCTCCCAAACCATCACACTTAACAAGGAACTATTAAAGTCCTTATTAAAAATAAGAAGAAAATATATACTTAAAAATCTTTTATGTACTATTTTTGAAGACATACTCAGTGCAATTATATCATAAAAGCATACACACAGCTAATGAAGAGTTGATGCAAATTATTTGTAGGTCATTTGTTGTTATAGCTCAATACCCCACAAGAGTAACAACCATCTTTTTATACCAATAAAGATGTAGACTTTTTATTTACGATATTAATACAATGTCTCTATATTGTTAGATAATCCTGTAAAAAAGTCTCAAATCACAAGGGAAATAAAAATATAACCATATGATGGTAGTTGTGCCTTATTTGATTTTAAATTGACCCAAAGTTTTTACAAGAAGTGAAATGCTAAAAGTGTGAAGCAATTCCATCTGTATCATTTTCTCTTAAGTTTTCCAACTTCTACTAGATAAACTAATTTGGGTTTTTTTGTTGTTTATAATAAAAACAATACGAACCTGAAATTGTGATATCTTTAGTTATGAAAAGTGATTTTATTTTGAAAATGATGTTGGTTAAGATAATTGGCACACTATTATAGGAATAGTCACAATAGTCTTGAATTCTAGATTTGTGGTTGTTTGTAATTGGTTTACCCACTGAAACATTAGAATTATAGACCATGTAAGAAGATTGGTAGTAAAATAATACAAGTTTTGGATAAGAATATATGATTTTCACCTTCAGAATTTTTATAGACAGAATGACTCTCAAAAGTTAAAGATGCCAATTACTGACCTGTGAATATGTAAAATTTCAAGGAGAGGAGACTTTGCAAATGAAATTGTGATTCTAAACCAATCACACAGAGTGTTGAAAAATTGCTACTTAGCAAGAGGTAAGAAAGATGAGATGGAAGTGAAGATCAGAAAAATTGAAAATGTGAAAACAATTTCAACCACTTTGGAGATTTTGAAGTTGAATTACCTCATGAGCTAGGTAAAATAAGTAGTTTCTAAATACTGAGAATGATCCAAGTTTGACAACTATCGATGAAAGAGGACCCAGGTCACATCACCACAATGAAACTGAATTCTGACAACTCAAATGAGCCTGGAAATGAATTCTTCTCCAGAACCTCTAGTAAGTACCATAGGCCAGTCCAGACCTTGATATTGGCCCAGTCAGTATCTAAACTGATTACCCAGAGTGCCACCTGGACTTTTGGACTACAGAACTATGAAATAATAAATTCACCCTGTCTCAAGCCACATGTTCATGGTAGTTTGTTATAACATCAATAGAAAGTAAATGCAAAGAAAAACAAAGACTTCCCTAGAATTTATTTCTAAATAATCCACATGATCAATAAGCAGGGTGAAGAATGGAAAGAGTAGGAAAACATAAAATAGTATTTTTATAAGGAAACAAAGATATTTTACATATATAATGTTCATGAGAAGTATGAAGAAACAGTAGAAATGAATTGTACTTATTAAATGTGAATCTACAAAGAACAAACTCAAGATTCTTCAGTTATCTAATACAATTTTGACAAATGAGATACAAAAAAGCAAAAGCTTGCAATACTGTTCTAGTCAGCTTTCCTGTTGTTGAGACAAAATACTTGATACCCACAATTTAAAAGAGGAAAGGTTTCATTTGGCTTGTGGTTTACAAAATTCAGTACATGAGTGGCAGGCTCCTAGGCAGAAAATTTCAGGCAGAAGTTTGTGGCAGAATAGAGCTGCTTAGTTCAAGAGAGCTGGGAAGAGGAGGAGGGGAGGACATCAGAGAAGGACAGGCAAGGACTGCATACAGTTCCCAAGACCACCCAGCCACACCCAAAGGCATGCTGGGATACGCTGCTAGGCATTTCTTAATATAGTGGGATTGGCATTTCAGGATAAATGGTCCATTACTTTTCGACTTTGCATCAAAACACAACTCCTTAAACCATTCTTAAGCTCCGAATAATGCCAATAGCAAGCTCGTGATTCTGACTAAACACAACTATCATTCTTAAACTGGAAAAGCAGTAATTCCTTCTCTAAAGTCTCCAGTATTCCAGCATTTTTCAAAAGTCTGAGTCTCTTCTGCAACTCAAGGGACATGCATATCATTAAATCTGTGACAACTTGTCCAGCAAAGGGGGCATATGACAGCAAAATGTGAGTTTCAGAGCACACGACAGCCCTACCCTACGGTCTTGTCTGTTGCAGCCCAGACGGCCTCTGTCTTGGACTGGCTCTGCTCATAAATTGCATCTTTCTTTGGTTGGTATTTCACATTCCTGGTGTCTCTGATAATCTGGGCACTTCCCTGTGCCTTTGACTTCATTCTCATAGCTCCATGTATTTCCCATTCAGGAGCTTTTCACCTGGTCTACTTGGCTTTCCTTTGAAATTTGGATGGAAGCCTTCCTGACCCCATAACACTTGTGTTCTTCATGCCAGTAAAACTAGTATCATGTGAATGATGCCAAAGTCAACTGTAAATGGGACCAGTAGCTTGCGCCCCTTGGGTCATGGCTGTAGTTGCCTGTGAATGCCTGCATGGTTGAGTCTGGTGAAATGAAGTCCAGTCTCCAGTTTCCCAGGCAACCCTTCTGGAGCATGGGTCCCAGGGACTATCTTCTCACCGGAAGATTTACATTTATTTCCTCTGGAGCCTTCCTTGAGTAGATACTTGCTTATCCTTGAGATGCTCTTAAGGCAGCTTTCTTCTTGTCCCCATACTAAGCACTTGGCTTCTGTTTAGTAATTCTACATTCTGCATGAGCCTCACTTCCTTTGGCCCCAGCTTTACTCATGGTTCTTTTCTGCACCAAAATTTAAGTTTTTCAATTTTTTCTACTCTGACTCTTGCTGCTGATTCTATTAATCTGCATAAAGACAAATAGCAATGCCAATGCCACACCATGAATATTTGAATGTCTTGAGATGTCCTCAGACAGATTAGTTTGCCCACCACCCTTAATGTCAGTCTTCCACAAAGTCTGAAGACATGTGGCAAATTTTCTGCCACAGTCTAGCACACGTGGACGCTGGTCCAATTGCCAGTGGAGTCTTTGTTTACAACTAGAGACTCCTGAGGCTTACTTTGGTGTCTGCATTCTTCTCAGCATTCTCGTCTTCTGAGTTCCAACCAGAATCATCCATCATGCTCTGTTTACCATACTCTAGAGCTCCTGTAGCCCACATTTCTGAAATTTCCAAGCTTCTCTTACAAAACAGTTCCAAGAGTTTCTAAACCACATTGTCAGACACAGTCACAGGAATGACCCCACTCTTAGTACCAATTTTCTGTATTAGTCAGTCTTCCTGCTGCTGAGACACACAACCTGACACACGCAACTTAATGGAAGAAAGTTTGGATTTAGCTCACATTTTCAGTACACAGTTGACTAGCTCCAAGGCAGAACTGTCAAGGAGGAAAGGCATGGCAGAGTAAAGCAGCTGAGTTCATGGGGGCCAGAAAGCAGAACAGGCAAACAGCTCCAGAGAAGCACAGGTGAGAAGCCGTATACATTATCCAAAGCCAGGCCTTCCTGATCCACCCAAACACACCCAGTCTCATGCTCTACTAATCTGTGTTTCTTGATCCACTGAAACTGACATATCAGGATCAATGGTCATACATAGTATGAAAATTTTAAAAGTAAAAAAGAATTAGAAAGTACCATATAAGTAGACCTTAAATAAATAATATAGTAGACATCGAAACAAGCAAATAGAATACATGCATTTTTTTTTCCAGAAAAAATGTGTGACTTACACAAAAATTGAGTTATACCATAAGGGAAACATCTATAAATTCCAGTGACTTGATGTTATCATGCTCTTTTTAGTACAACTAAATTAGAAATTTAAAATAATATCGATAGATCTAGGGTACAACTCAGTGGTAGAGCACTTGGTTATTGTGTGCAAGATCCTGGGTTCTCACCACCACAATAAAACAAAAATTAAGGTGAAAATAAATATCTAAGATTAAACATGAAAAAATGAAAGTGATGTTATTTAAGCAAAATTAATGGATATAGAATATTTCATTCAGTTACAACAATATTCAGATAGACATTTACAGTTATAAATATATTTATTCTTTTTAAAGGGGCACATGTGCAAGAGGGAAGAAAAGTTGAAAATATGGGCTCTTATTGTACAGTATCAGTCTAAAATAGAAATAATAAACTATCTTAATGGAAAAGAGAAATATGCAGATAAAAGTAAAAATTGTTGAAATGAAGACAAAAAATAAATTGTCAAGTAGCAGTTGATAAATAAAATAGAAGTCCCCAACAATTAGCACTAAAGTAAAATTTTAAAATCCTTGGTTTTTTTAAAAAAAATATTAAAACAATGGATTGAGCAATAGATCTGAGTGTAACATAGCATAGAAAATAGAATAGACAGTTCTTCACTTTATTTCCATTTAATAGTGCTTATTAGAAACTTTTTATCTACTTTTTACCCATGTTTTCAAAATACACGGGACAAAATCACCTTCCTGAGGATTTGAATTCAGGGTATAGTCTTGGATACAGATGTGCATATAATACATCTTCCCAAGTCATTCTAATGCACACTACACCGTAACACCACAGCCACAAAATACTAGTCCTTATACAAAAATTTCGTTCCATTTTAGGGGCTTCTGTGAACAGTATTGAGAAAAAATAATTTAGGAATGTTTGTTGCTTTATTTGCCAGCTCCAGTTAGGGACCTAGTAATGAGAGTAGTTATTTTTTTCTTATATCTTCATGAGGCTTTTTCTGATACCTACCCTTACCTACCTGTACTTTTAGTTTATTTAAGAACAATAGGCAGAGGTCTAATTAACTAAAGGCCTAACTAATCAATTTATAAGTGATACATGAAAGAATGTCATATGGAAGAATATTGAGAGTTTAACAAACATTCTAGAGAGATCTTGACAACATGCTGGAGCTTTTAGTATACCAGGCAAATACACACTGAGTCATGAATTTACCCTGTTTTCATGTAGTATATCATTAGAAGTAGGTATAGAGTTACAAATAAAACAGACCTGGTCTTTATTGGTAAGGACATTTGCCAGATGAATTCAGTGAACTCTAACTCAACTACTTTGATGACAAATCCTAATTTATCTAAGTGGGACTCAAGGTAGGGTTCAGGGGTGAGTAAGGAGCCACTCAGTCATCCAGCCTACTCCATTGCAGGCCTTCAGGTCTAAGGGCAAAAGGATCTTCAGGGCTCACATCTGCTTTTACACCAAATTTATCTGGAAGGAATAATTTGGGACTTCCTTACA
>PVJO010025460.1:10666-22854 GCA_004026905.1 Hystrix cristata | reverse complement strand
TGGGTGGCACCAACCAATGAGTTTATAGCCTGAATGGAATAAAAGGGAAGGGGAGACTCACTGTTTTTCCAGGGCAATGTCCCTCTGCTGCCAGGCCACCTTGCTTTGGAGCCAGCCAATTATGGACTGACACTTCTACAAAATGTGAGTTACAATAAACCTTTTCTCCTTCAACTTTGAGTATTGAATATTTTGTTTCGGCTACAAAAAAGGTAACTAAAACAGTAATTTCATGTATTGTAGTGAGATTCACTGTGTGATTAACACCTTCCAGTTTAAAAAACAAAGTTCCACCCTGAATAATCAGATACTTACTCCAACATTTAACATAGAGTGTATGCAATCTGATGGATACAACCTCTGGGTTTTTCTTCCCATCTACACTATTTTTCACTTATACTTAAAGCAAGAATTTAAAATATCAAAATTGATCACTAGGACAAATTTGGATATAAATTGTATCAGTGTTCTATGTAGTAAAATTTACCATCAATACTTTAGATAATTAAATATTTAACATATTGTGCAGAAGACTGATTCATTTTAAGTTAGTTGGTTATTTACTCCCTCTCCTAAAGACCTGTGTTGTTGAAATAACATAAATTTTGAGTTAGTAGTATCATTATGTTTTATTTGGGATTTTTAAAAAATCCTTACTGGGAATTGACTCCAGAGCCTTCTCCCTGAGCTACATCCCATCCCTTTTTGATTTTTTATTTTGAGACAGCATGGCTGGAACTTGTGATCCTCTTACCTCCACCTTGCAGAGTACTGAGATTGCAGGTGTGGGCCACATTCCTCGATAGGGATTTCTTCATTGGTAGATATATCACCTATTTTAAAATGAAAGAGAAAGGAAGAAAGCAAGGGAAAGATTACACGAAAAAACGGAAAATGAGAGCCAGGCAAGGTGGCACGCACCTGTAATTCCAGCACTCAGGAGACTGAGGCAGGAGGATCCCCACGATTTTGAGGCCAGCCTGGGCTACATTGTGAGTTCAAGGTCAGTCTGAACTGCATAGCAAGACCTTGTCTAAAAAAATTTTTTTAAAATGTTAGAAATATACAGAGAAGCAAGACTCTTGGGCATCAGGCTAGATGTAGCCCTCCGAAAGCTGAGTCCTTGGTTTTCTCTATGGCAGCTGCTGAAAGAGTGAATGTCCTGAGCTGTTTGCAGGTCATAGCGTGATTGCCTGAGCAGAAATGGGCTTTGTAGGCTATAGGTCCTGGTAAGCTCTGCCTGTTATTTTAAACTGCAAACTCCATCTGGTCTTGAAAAAGGTGGCTCAACAGCATACAGCTTCAGTAGTTTCCTAAGCAGAAGCACCTCTGGGACAGGCACTCTTTACAGTTGTCCTTTTAATTTAAACAAAAGTCAGCAGCTTCCCTAACTGCATGGTGGAAAGATAATTACCTGTGGTCAGAACTTGCAAGGGAATCTCAATTCCAAACAGCTATGACTTCAGCACAACTAAAAATGATAATTATGATAATAGTAGCTAGTATAAATTGGATTTAAGCAAAGACAAAATGTTTTACAAATGCTATTTCGATTGCTGTTTATAGAACCCACAAAGGCATTGCTCTTAGTACAGAGGTTACACAATTTGCTCCAATGTGGAGTAGTCATTTAGAAGTATTTTTGGACTTAAATTCTCTTGTCTTCAATACATGTGACAATTGACTTGTTATTTAATTTACTTTAGAGTCATGAATAACTTTTCTAAGGTAAAACTGGAATAGTAATATTTCCTTCTTCGTACATATATTATTATTATATTATTTCATATATATCCTGTAATTTGGACCTGAAATGGTCCCTAAAGGTCCATGTGTTATGTGCAGTCAGGGAACCTTAGTCAGAAGCAGTTAGATCAGCGAAGGTGATATTGACTCCCAGACCATTTCCTTTCTCTCTTTGCTTCCTGGCAGCCATGTTTGGAGTAGCTTCTCTGTCCCATGCCTTCTCCGTGCTGTGCTGCCTCACCACAGGCCCAAAAGGAATGAGATCAAGTGACCATAGATTGAAACCTCTGAAAATATTAACCCAAATTAATCTTTCCCGCTTATAAATTGTCATAGTTTATACCTAGATATCCCCCAAAGCCTCATGCACTCATGGGGGAGCATAATAATCAAATCCACTGATTTTTAAGAGGTGATTGGATCATGGGACATAATAACCATAAGTGGATTGGTCCACTGGTGAGTTTATGGTTGACTTGCTGTAAAGACGTGGGACCTGGTCAGAGGAGGGGGGCCACTGTGGGTGTGGCCTGAAGAGTTTATCTCTTCCTGCTGCTCTCTTCCCTCTCTCCTTTCCTCTCTCTCCTTCGCCCTCTTTCCTCTTTCTCCTTCCTGCTGCCATGCCATGAGCTATTTCTCCTCTGCTATGTCCCTGTGCCATTCCACCCTGCCATGGAGCCAAAGGGCTATGGACTGAAACCTCTACAAACTAAAATAAACCTATTTTAATTTCCAAGTTTGGGTATCGTATCTCGGTAACAAGAAAAGTAAATAAGACAAAGTGATTATCTTGGGCATTTTACCACAATGACAGGAAGTTGGCAATACGATCTCTATCATCACCTTTACCTCTCTCTATCTCTCTACCTCCATCTCTATCTCCATCTTCCTTTATGTAATGATCTTTCAATTTAACCTGTGATAGGGCCCCAATAGGTAACTCATCTTTTCTTTACGTGTACACCTGGGAATCTCTAACTTTCACTTGAAACCTGAGCGCTAAAGTTCACAATGCATCAATGACACATATTTTTACTTTGCTTCAGGTCTGATCCATTCAGTGAATTGACATAAAACAAGTCAAGACTAATCATTCTCTGATTCTTTACATAATGACTGGATTATAAAAATGCCTTTAGTTTATAAGCTCCTATTCCTAATATTTTATTCATGCTGATAGGGATGCAAAAACAATTCCCTCATACTTTTTATAGATAAAGAAATGAGGGCATGAAGACACTAAATGGCTTGTCCAAAGTCATGCAGATTGTGACAGAAATGCTATGTTTGTCTAGTTACAGAATTTGTGATTTTGTTTTCAGTGTTGAGGATCAAACCTAGGGCTTCTGTACTGCGCGCTACATCCCCAGTCCTTCTGAGCTTTTATTTTGAGTTAAGGTATTGCTAAGTCACAGTTATAGCTTGAATCCTCATGCAGTCATGGGGGAGCTTTGCAGAGGTGGCTGGATCTAGAGTGTGTGATGCTGGCATTATAGGCGTATGATTACTAAATTAGTCCACTGATTGGTTTAGCATAGTTGTGGGTAGGATTAAGGGTGCCCCACCCTGTGTGTAAGTGCTACCTGCCCTGGATACAATATGAAGGAACAGAATGTTGTGTCTTGTCGCTTGCTTGTTGCTTGCTGGTTTTTTTTTGCCTTCTGCCTGCTGTAAACTATTTCTTCTCTCTGATGTCCCTCTGCCATGTCACCTGCCTTGGAGCCAGCCAATTATGGACTGAAATTTCTACAAACTGTGAGCTAAATAAACCTTTCTTCCTTTAATTTTGGGTGTTGGGTATTTTGTCTCAGTGATGAGAAAAGTAACTAAGACGATCACTAAATTACCTGGGTTTGGCTGGATCTTGCAATTCTCCTGCCTCAGCATCAGAGATTGTTGAGAGTCTAGATGTGTGTCATCCTGCCTGGCTTCCTGCTACTTTTGCTAAATTAGATGACCTCTGTAGCAGACAGATATTGCAGTGGGCCAAATGGTTGCTACCCTTGATTTTTAGACCCCTTGAAGTGTAGCTGTGACCTATGACTTGACAGATAATAGAATATAGCAATGTGTAAGACATTTTGGAGATGCAATTAAAAGTTAAAAACATCTCATTTTGCCTTACTGAAGGGATATTATCTGAAGTAGGCTTGACATCTGATGCAGAAGTGCTTTCCCTGAGGCAAAGGCCTCTCTTTTTTTTTTATTTTAAACCAAGAACGTGTATTGGTACATTTTACATATAATGGTCACATTCATTACATTTATTTTGTACCTGTACATGATGCATCTTGGTTCTTCCCCCTCTCCCCCGCCCCTCCCCTCTGTTCCCTCCCTTCCTATTTACAGGAGGTTTATTCATAATTTTCCATATTTTCCCTTTCCCTTTTCTTTCCTTTGTTGCCTTTCTGCTTTTCCTCTTCTTTCTTTCTAGTACTCCTCTCCTTTGTATACTATCTTCCTTTTACATAATATCTATTACACCTCTGTGTCCTTATTTACAGTTATGATTTCTCAAATCAGAGAGATAATTCGATGTGTACGCATGAGTGTCTGATTTATTTCACTTAAAAGTATGTTCTCAAGGAACATCCATTTATATACGAATGACTCTAGTTTATCCTTTTTATGGTTGTGTAGTACTCCATTGTGTAGAAAAACCACATTTTCTTTAGCCATTCATTGGTTGTTGGGCATTTAGGTTGTTAGGCCTCTCTTGAAAGTTTCATGAGGTAAAAACTGTGGGCAGCCACTAGTCAAGAGCCCAAGAAAGTCTGAAACCCTAACTCATATAGCTGAAAAAAGTGAGTATTGGTTACAGTATAAAGAGTTTGAAAGTGGATTCCTGATGACAACACAGCCTGACCAAAGTGTGTGGCCATATGAGACCTTGAGTGAGGGAGCTAGATGAATTCTGCTCAGATTTCTGATCCATGAAAGTTGTGAAGCAATAAATATATGATGTTTTAAGTTGCTAAGTTTTTATAGTAGCCCCTTCTTATCCATGGTTGCCAGAAACCAGACGTAGCGCCAGATCATTCACACACACGCATGCACACACTCACACAGTCTCTCACACACACACACACATAGAGTCTTAGTTACTCTCTCATCGCTGAGACACAATAGCCAACACCCACGACTTAAAGGAGGAAGGTTTATTTTGGCTCACAGTTTGTAAAGGTTTTAGTCCCTTGTCAGCTGGCTCCCAGGCAGAGTGGCAGGCTGAGGGGACGCTGCTCATGGCAGGGCTGGTAGGAAGCAGAGCAGGCTGAAGGGCGTGGGAAGGAGATACACTTCCAGGCCACGCCCACATCAGCCCACCTCTGCCCACCAGGCTTCAACTCCCAACATCACATCCCGCTCTAAACCCATCAGCGGAGTAATCCAGTAATGAGTATCACACACCCACGAGCCAGTCACTACCCCAAACCCCTCCTGTGAGCACACCTAGATATAAACCATTATATGTATAAAGGGGTGTATACATATATATGTATCTTTTATTAAAGATGTATTTCTACATATCTATATGTCTGTGATAAAACTGGATTTATAAATTAAGCACAGTAAAAGATTAATAATGATAAAACAGATCAATTATAACAATATACCCTATGCCATTTAATTGTAATTGTCAATTTGACTAGTTTAAGGGACTCTGGGAGAGGCCATTGGATCATTGGATGATGGAGATGCTATCACATCAGTGGATTAATCTAGTGAAATTTGTGCCTGAATGTGCGACTAGGCGGTAGGTCCCACTGGAGGAGCTGGATCCCGGGGCACGGCTCTGGAGGGTGTATCTGTGGTGGATGTTTACCTCTGTGTTCTGCTTTCTGGCTGCCATGAAATGAGCAACTTTTCTGCTCTATGCCCTGCAGCCATAATGGTTTTGCCTTGCATCTAGTCAGCCATGGACTGAAATCTCTGAAACCATAAGCCAAAAGACCCATTTCCTCTTTTAAATTAAGAGTGTTGCGTGTTTTATTTTTCCCAACAATGGGAAATTTGAGCGATACATACCGTAATAAAAGTGCATGAATATGGTCTCAGCATCTGTCTTCATCTCGCTCTCTCAAATTCTGTTTGAGCTGTACTTGTATATGAACACCGTGGTACTATGCTAATCAAGCTGCAATTTAAGACAACTATTAAGTGAGTAACTGGTGGGTAACATATGCAGTAGGGAGAAGCTAAATAAATGGAAAATTCATGCCCCAGGCAACGCAGAACAAGAAAGCACAAAATTTCCTCACGCTACTCGGAATGGTGCAGAGTTTAAAGTTCAGGAATTTAGCAATTTTCCATTTAATAATTTTAGACAAGAGTTGACCTTGGATAACTGAAACCACAGTGTTGTTATATCTAGATGTTCCCCTAAATCCTCATAGGCTCAAAGATGGGAATTTGGGAGGTGACTGGATCATAAGTGTGTGATACTCATCACTGGATTAGTTTATAGCAGAGTGTGCTGTTGGAGGCGAAACCTGGTGGGAAAAGGGAGACGCAGGGAGTGTGACCTGGAAGGACGTATCTCCCTCCTCTTCTCTTGATCCCTCACTGCTTCCTGCCTGTCATGCCCTGAGCAAACTTCCTCTGCAATATCCATCTGCCACGCCGCCCTGCCTTGGGGCCAGCTGACTGTGGACTGAAACGACAAACTGTGAGCTAAAACAAACCTTCTCTCCTTTAACTTGTGGGTATTGAATACTTTACCCCAGCAATGAAAAAGTAACTAGCACATGGAAAGGGGAAAAAGACTGTAGCAATTTGTTATGAAGCAATAGAAAACCAATACAATGTAAAAAAAGTTCATCTAATTTTGAAGTGTGTTCCGTGTGCAAGGTACTACACTAAAACTCATATAAAGCACAGACATAGCTATTTTCTATGATTTCTACCCTCAAGAAATTGTAGCTGCAATAACAGGATCATATTGGGGCCTTGCTACCTTTGCATTGGGATGGAACAAGCTTTAGCTTTTGTTAAGCATCCTCAGTCAATTAAGACAAGGTAGCCAGGTAGTAACCATCATTTCCTGGATTCTGACATGGATTGAGCCCAAATAAAAGAATATCGACTGGAAGAAGTCTTTTTTTAGATTGTCTAAAAATGATACCCAAACTTGACAGATATTTTTATGAAACTTAAAATCTAGATGCATTTTAAAAAGTTAGCTCCTAGAACACAGTATCTCTGAGATTTCCTTCAGTTAAAAATCATTATTTACTTCTGTAGGAAAATAAGTCTTACTGTCTTGCGAATTGTAATGACATTATGCCTAAATTGAAGGAAGAAAAATAATATGAATTCAAGACTAATTGACATTAAGTTATATTAGAAAAAAAGCGTTCTTTGGAATCCAATCATAAATATCTTGGAGAAAAGACTTGTAAATTAAATTTAAAGGTGTAGAATATTACATAAATTGTTCTTATCATGAGCTAAATTTGTGCTTCTTAACACCTCCATGTTGGCTTTCATTTAAATTTGTTTGCATGCTGTCAGAATTGGTTAAACCAAATAGGTCATTCTTACATTGTGGAGCATATCAATTTAAATTCCAGGGGAAACTTCAAATTTTTATATTGGCGTGATTTCAAATGTTGGACTTTCAGGTAAGAACCACAAATAACATTTTCTTATATTGTATTACTCTCAAAAGAAAACGTTGTGGAGGAGATATCCCTCCAGGTATGTTCAAATGGTGGCATACTCTGTCTTCTTTTTAATGTTTTGTTTAGTAAAAAGGAATTGCCTTGGGCCCCATTAATGCATATAAGTAACACATTTCTTTTACTGTTTAATATTTTTATATAAATAGAGAAATAGAAAGGTTGGGCCGGAGGTTGGATATGCCTGCTACATCTCATGAAAGATCGCTGTGCTCAGATTATTTACAAATTAGGTGTAGCTCTAAATGTAGAAAAAAAACAAAGCATCATGTTACATTGTCAATAAAAGGTGAAAAATTATAATCATGGCAATGTTAAATGCAGTACCTTAGAATAATTGTGACAGAGATGAATTCTAGTGAACAGAATAACAAATTTAAATTTTTCCTTCTTTTAGAACTTATATTTTTCCATATATTCCTATTTGGTGCATATGTAAAAAGTTAATAAGACAAAATAGCTTTTAGGGACTATTTCACTTTAGTGAAAAATAAATATTCTTCTTTAAAATTAGCCACTCAGAGTAAACTCTTTCTCCCACCTTCTGTACTTGATTTACACTAAAAATTCATAGTGAAAGAAGAGAAATAAAAATCATTTTATTGCAGAAAATATCTGTTAGAAAGGCTTGGCCTAAGATGCGATTTTGTTTATTCTATTTATCCCATTTTAAAGCCCAATAGAGCTAGTCTTATTGGTGTGACCTGCTGTCTCTCTTTCTCCCCCGAGTCTGTCACTCTGACTAGAGTAACTGTTGGGTTTGATTTTCTTGTTAGTGGAATCTATTCAGCAAGAGTGTGATTTTCCCAGTAACATTCTTGGAGATCCTGTGGACTCAACAACAAAAAGTCAAAACATTTTAGAGTTTCTGTATGATTGAGAGATTTCCTTTACAATCCCCCACACATGACAGTGTGAAATAAGGGTCAATAAGGACGAACTAAAATGCACATCCTTTGCCTTTCTGTTCGTCTGCATTTGGAAGACCCTTGTGCTTCTGTTTCTGAATATGTGAGAAGCAAAATCCTTTGGGTGCTACTTGGAATTTCATCATCGTATGGAATTTTTTTTTTTCTTTGTTGCCTTTCTTTAACACTATGGAGGTTTCTGTATGGGTCCCAGAGTTACTACGTTTTGCTAGTTCAATCAATAAAGCCCTTTACTTGAAAAAAGAATAGCATTACAGTGTTGTCAATAATGACTCATTATTGCAAAAGGGACTCAGGGAAAATAATTAAGAGGCAATTTCTCTGAAGAAACTTTTGCAAACCAATTGTAGGTGTAATCTATTTATGCAAATGATGGGCTTACATTGTATAGCAACTTCTATCAAAATGGATTACTGGGCACTTAACAAACATGACCATTACACTCAGGAATTTATTCTTTCCTTTCTCTGAAGTTGTTTTCATGATGAAGTGTTACATCTGCTTAATAAACCTTGGTATGGATTATCCAGGCAAGAAACATAAAGGAACACATGATTCGTTTGAGAATTAAATGATACGAGAGTGGTCCATTGAACAGCATGTCTCTGAAATGCTGCGATCTGTGGCTGCTGTAAATAGGTTTAGTGTACAACAATAACTGCTTTCCATGGACTGTGACTCTTCTTGTAGCCATTATTGACAACTTTACTCATTGTCACTACCCACCTTTTGTGTCTCATGCAAAATTCGCTTAACCATTCTCAGTCAAAAGTAAGAATTTCCATTTACTACAATTATCGTAATTTTGTTCTCATCATACCAAAGTTCTTTCTGATGATATGTTTGTCTTTTATTCATTATATTTTATAAAATTTAGCTTTCCTAAGATCCCTCTTTGGTCTTCTGACCTCCCTATTAGGAGTACTCTCTCCTTTATACCCATTTTCATGAAAGAATTAATCCTGAGTTTTTTCACCTGTGTCAAATTCAGAAATTTACGTAGCAGGTGGGATTCACAACAAGAGGAGTTTGTAATGAAAAACAATCTTGAAGATTGCTGCTGTTTGGAGATGGGCTGATTGGAAATGGGACTGGGTGAAAACGTTGAGTATATGTGAAAGATCTGTGGGACACAGTGGAGGACGATTTGTTTAGGAGATTAAGAAAAAAAATGAAATAAGTCCTACAAAGCTGAAAAGAATATTAATACAACAGAAGTTAAGTAGTATTCTCTGGAATATTTTGCTTTCAAATGCTCCTACTCACCGAGGAGCTATCTATCATCTGTCTTTTCCCCCTTGCACCGCCTTTAAATAAATTGTCTTCTCTTAGTTTAAAAAAAAAAAAAAGAAGGGCTGGGGATTTAGCTCAGTGATTAGAGTGCTTGCCTTGCAAGCACAAGGGCCTGAGTTCGATCCCCGGCACCACAAAAAAAAAAAAAAAAAAAAGGGCTGGGGATTCAGCTCAGTGGTTAGAGTGCTTGCCTTGCAAGTACAAGGCCCTGAGTTCCATCCCAGGCACAAAAAAAGAAAAAAAAAAAAAAAGAACTAAGCTCTGAAATACCAGTCAATGAAATGAGTAGTTAACCAAACTTTCAAAAACAGACCCCAGCAGTACTTCACCTTGAGAACCATCAAGGTGAGAATGGAGAGTTATACAGAGTCCCGGTCACTGAAGACTGAGGGAAGCCCTGAGGAATAAAAACTTGGATGGGGAACAGTGTTTCCTTTTCAGTATTTGGTATATTTGAGCTGTAAAAGAAACAAAATATTCACGCCACTTGTTAAATTTGGTAAAGTAGACTTCATTGAAGGAAGAGCAAAGGTGGTAGCTATAGAGATGTGTGATAGTTAACTGTTGTGTCAACTCACTCGGCTGACTGGATCAGTGTAGTTCAGATGGTGGCTGGGTGGATTTCTTGAAGACAGAAGACCCACCCTGGGTGTGAGCAGCACCGACCAATGAGTTTGTGGCCTAGATGGAATGAAAAGGGGAAGGAAGAAGGAAGGCTCACCTTCATTTCTTCAGAGGACTCCAGGCTTTGCTTTTTCCTTGGAAGTCAGTGCAGACTCTTCAGCCTTCTGATATCGGTTCTCATGGGACCCTACACTGAGCTCCAGGCCCTCAACCTTCAGATCTCTGGGCTACAGGCAGCTCTTCTGCATTCTTCCACACCCCACTCTGCAGGGGCCATCTTAAGCCTACCTTGTAAATCCTTATAAACTTCTACATTTTATATTAAATCTGATTCTGTCGTGAGCACTGACTGATACAAGATTACTGGCTCAGGTCTTTCAGTAGGAGAATGAGCTCAAACATAACTCAGACACTAAAGAGGCAAGAGGGGACTTACAACCAAGGGACAGGATGGCGGAGTGGATGGAGATTAGTACAGAAAACTTCAAGAATTAAGGAGTCCCTGACTCTACAATGTGGTTGGATTATGTGCTGGCAAACCAGCAATGAGAATGTTTCATGTGGTCAGTTACTAAAGGACTTAGAAAGATTCTTGGTCAAATTGGTTCCTCTAAGGACAGAGAGGGAAGCCCAAGATAAGATCTAGTTAAGCAGAAGACTCAGAGGAACCTGACTAAAGTCAAGGTCAAAGGAGGGTCTTCATCAGAGGTTATATGGTTAATTGCAATGTTAAAAAAAAGAAAAAAAGTTCCTTATGGTTTGTGGTCACACAGAATAAAAGCCTATTACTGAGAGTTAGACAAGGAGAGAAAAATAGTATTATCATTTTTCAGGCTAATTTATAGTATGTGACTTTAAATACATTTGGATAGTAAGGCAGATATAACTTTAAATCTGAGCTTGGGACCTTCTGCAAGGCAGAGCAATAAACAAAATTCTCTCAAGGCAGGTACATGCCTTTTTTTTTTTTTATAGCTTTCTGACTTTAAAAATTAATTGGGTTTTAAAGCACGGCATTGGATATATCTCCTTACGAGAGTGGTTGAAAGGGATGATTTAAGGATAACTTGAAATTACAAAGGCCTTCACAAATTAAGTTAATTCTCATTCACAATAGCCTTTCTAGGTAGAAAAAATACTGAGCCCTATAAATGGCAGTTAAAATTGAGATGTGGTTAAAATAAATAAGTTAGCATAGGAAAAAAAATGAGGATTATTAACTTTATATTAGGTTTGTGGCCTAATGTTAAAATCATTTTCTTCCTGATATGGATTTCATAGGGAAGGTAACTTTTGCATCATCATGAGCAGCATTAGCATTTCACACTGAAATATTTCTAATCACACTCTTCAGTTAATGACTATTTATGAAGAGTAGAAAATTGACTATTTATGAATAGTTTGAAATCAGGCCAGGTGTAGTAGTGCACGCCGGTTATTCCAGCATTCAGGAGGCTGAGGCAAAGGATTGCCATGAGTTTGAGAATTCATGAGTTTGAGAATTCAAGACCAGGCTGGACTATGTAGGGAGATGGTGTCTCAAAAAAAAAAAAAAAAAAAAAAAAAAAGAGGTGGAAAACAAAAGAACAATTCCTTTGAGCTTCCTTTTGGGGGGGGTTAGTCTGAAAATGGTAAACAAAACAGTTTCTTATTCAACTCTGCACTTTACTTTCTGCTCTTTTTAACATTCTTCTTCTCTCCAGTTTATTTTCCTACATTGTGTTGCATAAGCTATGTCAGAATTTGTCCTGAGTTCTAAGTACTATATATTGCTTTTAGCTTGTAGTCCTTTTAATTAAAATTTGGTTACAAGAGGCTGTTTTTATATGTAAGCTTTTTTTGTTGTTTTGTTTTATTTTGTTTCTCTAGTTTCTCTTTCTCTTTTTTTTTTTTTTTTTTTTTTTTTTTTTTTTTTTTT
>PVJO010025460.1:0-10566 GCA_004026905.1 Hystrix cristata | reverse complement strand
AAGAATTAAGAGGGGAAATTATTTACTTGACTAATTTGTTATTATACAAACAGTTCTAAAAGGACAATATTTTTCAAACAGATCAGAAATGAGAGTGTGGAATTTAATCTGGCCCATGATGCTGGAACAGTGAAAATTAAGAAAACTTCCCAACTTATGGATGCCGCTTCTGTTTTTGTTTTAAACCTATTAGAAGTCTAGAAAGAGCCTCCAAATTCCCTTCTTTTTTCTTTTTTTTTTTTTGTTTGTTTCATAAATGATTAGAAGTACTGCTCATCCCTACAGACTGATAGGAACAAAGTTTACATTAACCAAACTTCGATTAAAATTCTTTCCTTTCCCCTGGCACTAAAAATTGAAATAAGCTCAGCCTGAACCACTTTTTCCTAAAAATAGGGAGCCTGGGAATAGAACATTTTCAGATCTACTATCTCCCTTTCATCTCACTGTCTCGCCCCTTTTAATTTTACTTATTCCATCTTATCAAGAAAGACTCCTTTCTAGCCAAAAACCCTCACTGGAAGAAAGATAGCCTCTTTAATAAATGGTGGTGGAAAAATTGGCTTGCCACATGCCAAAAACTAAAATTAGATACATGTCTCTCACCATGTACTAAACTAAAATTGAAGTGGACCAGAGATCTAAACATTGAAACAGAAACAATAAATCTACTGGAAGATAGAATAGGAAGAACTCTTGAAGACCTAGGGGTAGGAAAAAAATTATGAACAAAACTCAGACTGCATGGGAAACAGCACAAATGATCAGAGCTTGGGATCACATCCTATTAAAAAGCTTTTGCATAGCAAAGGAAATAACCAAAAGAGTGGCACGAAAACCCACAGAGTGGGAAAAAAATTTTACCAGCCATTCCTCATACAGGTCTAATACCTAGAATTTATGAAGAACTCAAAAAAATCAGACCCCCCCAAATTTAGAGACCTGATCCAAAAATGGGCATCTGAAATGAACAGACACCTCTTAGGTGAAGAAATACAAATGGCAAACAAATATATGAAAAAATGTTCAACATCACTGGTCATTCGAGAGATGCAAATTAAAACAATGCTAAGATTTCATCTTACTCTAGAAAGAGCGACTATCATCAAGAAATCAACCAATAACAAATCCTGGTGGGGCTGTGGGGAAAAAGGATCCCTCCTCCACTGTTGGGAGGAATGTAGGCTGGTCCAACCACTGTGAAAATCAGTGTGGAGATTCCTCAAAAAACGACAACTAGCGGTTCCATTTGACCCAGCTATTCCTCTGGTTGGTATCTTCCCAGAAGAATTAAAAACATCATACCACAGCAATATATGCACAAACATGTTCATAGCAACACACTTTGTAATAGCTAGTGTGTTCCAAGACACACTTTGTAAGTCTTGGAAACAACTCAAATGCCCAACAAGTAATGAATGGTGAAAGAAGATGTGGTTTTTCTATACAATAGAGTATTACTGTGCCATAAAAAAGGATAAACTTGAGATATTTATTGGTAAATGGATGTACCTTGAGAACATACTCTTAAGTGAAATAAATCAGACACACATGAGTACATATCAAATTGTTTCTCTGGTATGAGAAACTGTAAGCATAAATAAGGCCAAAAAAGTATAATAGATACTAAGTAAAAGAAAGATGATATTCAATAGGGAGGAGAATTAGAAAGGCAGGAGGGGGAAAAGAAGGAAAGAAAAAAGAAAAGAAAGAAAAAGAAAGGGGGAAATGTAAATAAAGCTACTGTAAATAGGGAAGGGAAGGGGAGTGGAAGGGCGGGGTGGCGAAGAAGGGGGGAAACCAAGATGTATCATGTACAGGGACAAATTAACTATGATGAATGTGATCACTATGTCTACAATGTACCAATACATGATCTTGGTAAATTAAAAAAAAAAAAGCCAGTTTCACTAAAATCTTCTTAATGAAGCAGTAAAAAGCACTTTGTTCAATCTTAAAAAAAGAAAAAAGTCTCCTTTCTGTCTAACTTGTGAGACGCTTGCAGATCTCATGCTCGGAGTTTTCTCTCTACTGCAATAGTTAATGCACACTCCATTCCAATAATCTCTTTCTCAGTTTTGTAATCACTCATTCTAATAAAATTCCTATTGCTTAGTGACTTCATACTTCACTTACAAAGTAGGTTACATCACCAGGCTGGGTCTGAGAGTTTCCCTAAGCGCAAATAAGGACCTTAACTCATCCTTTGAAGCAGGTTTGCTGACTCCCATTGAGGCAGGCGATTAGGGTGTGGCAAACTGCCTAAGAAAGGAGAAATGACTTGTTAATTGAAAAATTCCAGGACATATGAGCAGAATGGTTATCAAAGCCCTGCACACAGTCTTCGCAGGAAAACTGGAGAAGTTCCGGGTAGAATGGCCCAGCCCTGAGGTCAGCCTAAGGAGCAGAAGACACAAAGGACAGTTGCTATTGAGTTCTGCACTACTATGTGTCCTCACAGCAGCCTGCTCTGGTGCTGTAGACTACTTATTGTCCTGCTTTTATTTGGCTTAAACTCACCCTGCAGAACATGCTTCTTTTCCTACCTTTAACAAATGTAAAACTACACTACCCTTCACACTTGTCTTGACTAATTCTTTGTTCAGGACAAATAAACTTTAGAATCCATATCTAGAATGAGACTCCAGTACTCCCAAACCCAGTGACACCATCATGGAAAAATAATTTTCAGGATGCATCAATATGAGGCAGAGGGAGGTTTATTAGACAGAGATTTTAGGGTGCACTCAAGAGTGGAGTGTGGGAGCCCAGAGAAATGAGCATTACACTTTGGAACTGGGAATCTTTATGTATTTTTGGCAGTGGAAATCTCTTGAATTTGATGATCTATACACTTGGTTTTAGTCTGGTGGCTGGTGGAGGATGCCCACCTATAGTAAGATAATCTTTATGTGTTTTAGGTGGTGGCCTCGTGTTTCTGGTCTATGGTAAAAATCCACAGTCTGGTTTGGTGGGTAGGAGAGGCTGGGTCACCCACAGTAAGATGGTCTTTATGTTTTAGGTGGTGGCTTAGTGTCCAAGTGAAAATGGGGTCTACTCACAGGTGAAAGAGAGCAATGTACAAGTAAAAAGGGAATGGCTGAACCCGTTTGCAGGTGAAAGGACATTGCCCAGGCTTATATTCTGGGAGAAGAGAAATAAAACTAAGTAAACTGGACTTGTGTTCTCAAGCTGCAGTTTTCATTCTAAAATTATGATTTTCCTTGTCTCCTTTCTGCATAGTTTACAATTCTTCTATCTTGTATCAGGTTACTCCAGCTACATTTGTATTAGCAGATTCTATAATGTTCACAAAATTAAGAAATTGTCAGACAATGCATTTCTCAGAAAATATCCCGCTTGTTAAGCACCGTATGACTGCACACAGCTGACAAGTTCCAACTGCACCGTGTCCACCACGTAGTCTCCTTAGAAAGCGGCTCACTGAATAAACATTACCAGGTTTTGGATGGCTCGCCTCTCCTTAGAGTTGGATTCCAGGTTCTTCTCATCTCCAACAAAGAATTAAACAAAAAGAGAAAAAAGTGGTGACAAAGTTTAATTGAAAAAAGTGATAAGTGAGGGAGAGACTGGCTCTACAGAATGAGCTTGGGCTGCGTAAAAGAGGGAAAATGAAGACAAAAGTACACTCTAGAGGACACAGCGTGGACCACTGTGAGTAAAGGCATGATAGTGAATGCTTCAGGGTGTCTGTGTCCTTTTGTACTGTCTAAATCTCAAGGCAACCCACCAGAATGTCTACATATGGGCCCTGAGAGGCTGTGCTGGGTCCCCATGCTGCAGGCTCAAGTTCTCTTGAGAACTCCATGCGCAGGGCTTTGGGGACTGTTCTGCGCATGTGTTCCGGGATTTTGTAATTAACAGATCACAGCTACTTCTCCAGTCAGTTTCGCCACACCCCGATCTTCTGTCTCACTCTCAGTCAAATGCTTTTACCACTAGTGGCCCTTCTGAAAGCTGAGCCTGACTACATCCCAGCGGCTGGTTGTTCATACAAAACATTATCAGTCTGACCCCCATGAAGAGTTTCTTCACTGGCAAGCTGTATGTCCCTTCAAGAGCCATGCTGTCTTTATGGAAGGCAGAATCTCACTTTGTAGAAGGCTGGGTGGTGTTTTCTGGGTCTTACTGCCTTATGATTTTTCTTTCTCTGCCTGAAAAAGTAGCTGCCCCTTCTCTTAGCTGATTCTACTATTTCTAGATCTTTTAATGTCCACTTTTACTACTTTTAAGTAGTTACTGATTCTTACTGGATAAGTTGTTTTATACTGAATTTTCTTTTTTGAAATAACCAGGATCATTTCTGTCTCTTAATTTTCTTGAGAATAAAAATTCCTGTAAGTGATGTCTTCGATTGTTAACATTAGTGGACTTTTACATATTAGTGGCTGTAACTTTTCCTTAGAAAATTATACCCACTGTCTTGGTTGGTTTTCTCATTGCTGAGAGGAAATACCTGACACCCAAAGGTAAAGGGAGAAAGGTTTATTTGGCTTATAGTTTGCAGAGACTTCAGTTCATAGTTGGCTGGCTCCAAGGCAGGGTGGCCTGGCAGACAAGCAGAAGGCAGCAAGGCGAGCAAGGGACCTTAGCAGCTTTTTTTCTGCATCTTTTATACACTGTCTAGGTTAGTGGGATTAGGGTGGTGCCAAATCAATCAGTGGACTGATTTAGTATCAAACTCCCTTAATCTCAGCATCACACACTCTAGATCCAGCCACCTCTGAAAAAGCCCCACCTATGACCTCCTGAGGCTTTGCGGGTGACATCTAGATATAAACCATAACACCCACCTAATCATATGTTCAACTTTAGTCCATAATTTTGGAAATCATCCTTGACTCTTCTGGCTTTCTTCTTGTAAAAATTCAATTATCATTCTGTAAATTTCACTTCCAAATGTAACCCAAATGTGTATAATTCACCCAAGTTTTATTCTGGTCCGTCACTGTACATTATCAATGGGCATTATCAATGCCCATTGATTCTGCCCGTCACTGTACATTATCAATGGGCATGTGATTGGTTCACATTGTGATCCTGTTTCTCACAAATTCAATCAGGTTACTCATCTTTGCTCTTCTGATTAAAGGTCACCAGGGTAGCCTGCTGTCTACTGTGATGATCTGGCTGTTGACTACCTCTTCTCTCATATTACATTTACACTGCTATGCTTAGTTTGTCTAATTTTTTTTTTCTTGCTGTAGAAAATAATCTTTCACAATTTCAGGGCAAATTACAGTGATACATCAGGTCATGAATTTAATTCATTCCACGATTCCAAGGAAGATGGCTGCATTTGTCTTTGTGTGGGAAATATGCCCATGGTCATGTTTGTCACCCAATGTGGAGTTCATGAACAGAAGCAAAATTTTGCTGAATGAACAGAAGCGTTTGTGAACAAAGGCATTAATCTATTGTTATCTTTCTGAGGCATTAAAGCATCACTTAAAGTCACCAGTTTGTTTCCAACAATGCGCATAATTCAACCTGTGTGTCAACAGTAGGCAGCTCAGTCACATGCTGACCATGACAACTACACAATGCCAGCTCTGAGATCAGAGATGTGCAGCACCAACAGATGTAAAATAATGATAAGAGACACGTAACTCCCAAACTATTAGGTTTTAAATGTGCTGAGTTTGTGGTCCCAAAACATTGAGAAATGACATCATGAACCAAAGGAAGAAGTTAAGAGAGTTCTATTGGAAACAAGGGGAAGAAGAATAGCTCCAGGATTTCCAGGAGAGGTCCAGGATGAATTTCCACTGAGGCCGTTTGTCAGGGGTAATTTATACAGCAAAGTCACGGTCTGGGTTCAAAGTGGGTCAAATTACAATCAGCTTATAGGGTTACAAGGACAGCCACTTAGCCAATATTGATTGCACAGGGAAAAAAGTCACACATCAAGGGTACGTTGAAAGAAAAAACAAAACTAAACAACATTTTTGGGAAGGAATGGTTCCAGACGTTCTGGTTACACACTTGGACATGCGATGATTGGGCTTGCTGGACCAGGTAGTGGAATAAAAGTATAATTCCAAGTTATTGTTTATCCATTAGGGAGACATGCAGGCCTGGCCATTGTATCATCTTGAGGCCTGGCCTTCTTCAGAGGTGCCTTCAGCCACAATTCTTATGCCTTTGTTATTTGTGCTAACTTCCTTGACAGACTAGTCCCTCTCTTACTGTATATTAATTTCTATCTAAAATAGCTACCTATAATACTCTCTCGTCTGAAGAAGTATCCCTAACTTCAGTTAGGGAAGAATGGGTGAAGTTTCAATTTAATCGCTTTGAGCTGAGAAGGGCTGGTGTAGGGAAGATCACAGTCTCCAGAAAGCTAATCTAAAGAGGTTTGGAGAGATGTCATGTTGGGATTTAGCAGTTGTGAACTCCCTTTAGAAGGCTGGTCTAGTGAACTCCAGGAAAAGGAGTCTGGCACGTTTGTCATTGGTTCCATCTGCAGAACACTTGGAGTTTGCCAGCCTCTAGGAGAGAATAAAGAGAATAAATGTCTTACCAAGAGACTAAAACATGTACGATTAAAGCATGAGCACTAGAATGGAAAGACAGATTTGGGAAAGGTGCCAAGTCCGGACAGTGTTTTAAAGGAATTCAAGTAGGGCTTGTCACTACATAGGTCCTAGACCTGTCTGTTCATGGAGGTTATCTATAAGTCTGATATTTTATGTGTTAAGATTATTTTTTCACTTATTGCGAATCATTTTTCTAAAGATAATAAATTTCATTTATTAGTATACAAGTCTCTCCAGTTTCTGCTGGATGAAGGTGGAAAGCTCCAAGGTCTTGAAGGATAATCTTAGCTAAGGAATTCAAAGACTTTTGCTGGGTGTTATAGCTTCCACTGTAGCTTTCTGGCCTCAAGCCCTAATAGTGGCCAGCTACATGTTTAACTGGAGACTGCCAGCAGGGGGCAGTGTAGTGGTTGGAGCCCTTTTCTATACCCAGCTTTTATTACTACAGTATTACTTCTTATACATCTTTTGGCTATACTATTCTGCTGGGTGTTTAGGACCAAGTTAAAGTGAAGCCTATGTTAATCAAAATTAACCACTTGCTATATACTGAGGTCAGTTAGGGCTCTTTGGGGGTCACTTTTAGGACTATACGGAAGCTTTCAGCTCCTCTGTCAGTGTCAGCTGCCAGGAGGGTCAAGGTCTTGCTTGGCCACGTGACTTCCTGTGAAATCACAGTGTGGGGAGTTGGCTAGAGGTATGTATGAGACGGAGAAACAGAGAAAAGGGGCTTTCGGGGCCACAAACCTCAAACCTCTAGGAATGCATAGTTAAAGATTAAAAGATAGCCTACGGGGTGACAAGCCCATTTAGGGTCAAAGCATATTAGCTTAAGGAATACACGCTTTGGCCCTTGTCCTCCCCTTACTCTGACTTTTATTCCTTAGTTTGGCCCTCAGGTGAGTCATGTAGCACACCACTCTGTCCTTTCTCTGTCCTTCCCTGTCCTCTACATGAATTCCTACACACACGTCCTTCTTTTGTCTTTGGTCCTTGCTTCCTAGTTCTATCAGTAAGAGCCACAGAAGCTCCATATCAGGCCGTTCTTTCCTGAGACTCTCTCTCGTTGAGGAGTCTCAGTTAAGGCAGACTCTCTGGACACTCTGGTGGCTTACACTGAACACAGACTATGAGTAATCTCTCATCCTTTGTGCTGCATCTTGGTCATGAACTGTGACAAGTCGTGAGGACTTTTTTGAAACTCACTGGGTGAAGCAAGAAACAGTGAGGTGAAAAAATAGTAAAAGGTGAAGTAGTCTACACCTGCCATTCACACAGGACTGACCTCCCAAGCCTGGAAAAGGAACACATCTGACTCTTCATCCTGGTAAGGGGACAAAGGTGGCCTCGGGAATAACCTAGCATGTCTCAGCGAGGTCACAGGTTAGCTTTATTAGCCCAGAGGCCCTTTAGCTGTTCAATTGCTAAGTGAGCAGGGAAGTTCATTTGCTTTTCTTTTTTATCTTTTACTTTCATTCATATGGTCTGGATCAAACTTTATTGAAATAGGAATGGCAATTTAAGCAACATTTGCAATGTCTCCTAAAGACACCTGAATGTAATATTTCTGAACCTCAACCGATTAAATTATTGGTAGTTGTGTGACAACCATCCTCTGGAGAGGAGCTTGGAGGTGGAGGATTGGGTACATGTGGGGTGAAAACTGAAGCGTCATTAGGTCCTGGAAAAGCAGTGCACCTCGCCACTTGGCGTCTTTGCGGGGTTTCTATGCAATCTATTTGAACAAAAGATGTTCCTCTCCAGAAGCTTCCTTCTCCTCTTCTAGCTCACTCTGAAAGCCTCCTTCTGGCTCCAACCTCCTAGGTGACCAAGAGACTTAGCTGGGGAGTTGGGCACTCAAAAATTACAATACTGTATACCAGTTGGACCTATTTTATCAAAAAAGATAGAGAAAAAAATAGAGAACGATAAAGACAGAGTCAAGTCCATAAATTACTAAACTGGAATGAATTTCTCAAGAAAAAGGAATCCCATCAGTATTTTGTACAAAGGCTCAAGCACACGCACATGCATACATGAGCCCCCAACTATAAAGCTTAAAGGAGCATCTCCATTCTGTTCTTTGATTTTCTTTCTCTGTCTCTCTTAGGAAGTTAAAATACAATCGTTCACATTGTTTGCAGATTTTCTGCCTGGCAGTGTGATTTAAGTCAACTGTAGCTTTTATCTTTGGAAGCATGTTTTGTTACAGACTGGAGATCCACTCAGGAAGAGCTTGTGGTCTTGTCTTTCTGCACTTGAAATGGTTAGGATTCGCTTCTTGTGCTCTGTGCCAATTCTCTTTTCTGTGGCTGCTTGATTCCGGGACCAGCTTTCTAAAATAAATTTCTCCCTCCGACAACTCTTCCAGAGTAAAGGTGACCTGCACTTATCTCTGGGCAGTAGTCTTAAAAACTGTTCTAGATTTAATCCTCAAACTCTCAAAGGATAAACATAAAAGTTTTAGTCCAAATTTATCAGCTTTTCAGCCCTTAGGCAGAACTGGAAATTAACTCCTTTACTTCCCTCTCCTTTCTAGGACGCTGCTCCAGGGGCAAACTGGCTAATTTTTATAGCACAGATAATTTCACTGATAGAACAAAAAAAAAAATTTCTAAGGACCCTTATGAATTTAGTAACAGTTTTAAACAGAAACAAGTATATTAAAATAAGATAAACCAGTGTAGGTTCCTCCTTAATTCTTTCTTTTTACAAGTGTAAAAGTTTTTTTTTTTTTTTTCTCTTTCTGACTCTTATTGCAAGATCTTTGGGAATCTCTATAGAAAAAATTCTAACTAGTCTGTTTATAGTTACAAACCTCAAAACTGTAAAGGGGTTATTGTGGTTCAATTTGGGCAGTACAACTGAGAGTGCATTCTGATTTAAAATAATTGTTTTGTGTGCTTATATATTTGTCCATCTGTCTGTTTGATGTGTTCCAAAAACTAGTTAAAACATCTGCAGGTGCTTTAAGAAGAAAATAATTTTTGAGCCCAATGATTTCTTTTTTTGTTTGGTTTGTTTGCTTGTTTGGGTTCTTCTTGAGATTTCCATGGAAAGATCATTTATATTGGTTTTCAGGATAACCAAACTCATTTGAAACTTTACCAGATAAAGACTGACAGGATGAAGCTTTAGATAGGAATAAAAGCCTTAAAATTTGAGAAAAAAGTTTGCCTATAATTTAGGTTAATTTGTGTGTTTTCATGTCTTAACTTGTGAGTATGTATTATCCTACATAAGTTCTACTTAAATTGGCTTATACTTAATTGACACTGAAGACATTACTGAAATGCCTGTGGTTCATATAGCTTAACAGAAGGCTAACTTAAATAACGTGATAAGAGTAATATGTCTTTATATTTGGTAACATATTCCCATCCACGCTCTTAGGTAGCCAGGATAATATAAACATCAATTTTATAAATGCAGTGTCTGTTATTGTCTGTGTACCATAATTTAAGAATTTTTCTTGGTCAAAATTAATGTTCGTATAGCTTTGAAAATGTGTTATCTGTTATTATGGGCCATCTAAAGTAATTGTTTTTTGCTATAATTAAAAGATTACATTTTCTATGTGTAAAACAATATAGTTTTTTAAAAGTATTGAGATGCTCCCGGTTAAACTTACAAAATTAGATTTAAAAGCAAAAGTTTTATATTTTACTAAGATAAGTTTCTTGTATTCTCATCATTAGGCTTTTGGTTACTAAAAGTGAGATTTAAGAGTTGAAGAGTATTTGAATGATAACCTGTAAAATGTTATCAATAATCAGATCATGATTGGTTAGATAAACAACCATTATCACATATCTATGTAAAGAAAAAAAATAAAAATATATACAATAGTTACTTTTCTAGAGTCAATGGTTTGCAAGAGAACAGATTTAATATACAGTAAGTCCAAATTACAGCATTCACACACACAAGCCAAATGCAGGAAGAGTGCAGAACTTCTATCCATGCACTGGAGGCCTGAAAGATCCAATCAAGGGCTGGGAAGCCA
>PVJO010025459.1:0-22712 GCA_004026905.1 Hystrix cristata | reverse complement strand
ATTTATTTCACTTAAGAGTATGTTCTCAAGGAACATCCATTTATATATGAATGACTCTAGTTTATCCTTTTTTATGGCAGTGTAGTACTCCATTGTGTAGAAAAACCACATCTTCTTCAGCCATTCGTTGGTTGTTGGGCATTTAGGTTGTTTCCAAGACTTAGCTATTACAAATTGTGTTGCTATGAACATGGTGGTGTATATGTCCTTGTGGTATGATGATTTTAATTCTTCCGGGAAGATCCCCAGTAGGGGAATAGCTGAGTCAAATGGAACCTCCAGTTGTAGTTTTTTGAGGAATCTCCATATTGATTTCCACAGTGGTTGGACCAGTCTACATTCCCACCAACAGTGGAGGAGTGTTCCTTTTTCTCCACAGCCCCGCCAGCATTTGTTATTGGTTGATTTTTCCATATACGCGGTTCTTTCTGGAGTGAGGTGGAATCTTAACGTTGTTTTGATTTGCATCAGTGAGATGCACTTTTGAGGAGAAAATTATTAGTAAGAAAGAAAAAATGGAAAGACCCTTCAGGAAGCTTGTAGACCTTGAAGAGCCGGTTGCCCTCTTTGAATGTCTGTGCTCCTACCTGTTGAAGGAGGCTGGTTCCCTGGGGCCATCTTAGGGGCCCTGAGGACACCATTGCTCATCTCTGTGAACTTCCCCTCCATCCCGCACCACATTCATATCACATCACCAGGGCTTTGAAAATTAAAAGTATTATTAGAGAAGGAAAAATAAAATGATAACAATAATAAAATAATTAATAGTGAAGCACAATGTGAATTTGGACTCCATCTTGTACTTAATTCTTTCACTGCAGACGCCTTCATTTATCTGACTTTAAAACATAAAAATTAGTTTATATTTGCTGCATACTCAATGACCAATAATAGGAAATTACCCATGATATGAATGGGAAAATTCTTTAATTTTTCAGTGAGAAAAATTCCATCCTTTTCTTGGAATTCAATTAATTCTGAGAATATATACATAAAGATTTATATAAAAATGAATAATACAATTAAATGCTACTAAAATAATATAATTTTTAAAATAGAACATGAAAAAGTAAAAATACTCATGACACAAGTACGTGGCTTTTGCTCAAATCAGTTCAATATGAATGATAAACTGCGTCACTTTAGAGTTTGCAAAGAATTGCATTTTGGTGCCCTGAGAAGAGATAAAATGTGCATGTTGTACATAACAGGTACTGTGGAACAGAGATGGAATGACACTCTGGGACCAGAGTTCTTAAACCAAGGTTGTACAACCACGTGAAAGCTGTGAGAAGTCTTGTAAATGAGTCGACCAAATCTAAAGTATTAATGCGAGTCTGCATTGCAGGCTACTGAGTGACAGCTACGGTCACAAGTGTTTGGAGGAGCAGATGGTGTCCTTGAAAAGGAGGCAGAGAACAGGACAGAGATGTGGCAGTATTTGCAGTCGGGAATGTGAAAGATTTTTGGCAAAAATTCTCTTTGGCCAAGAATCCTGAACATAAAGCCTCCTGTGAGGGTGGCGTTTGATGAGTGGCCTCAGGCCCTGGGATTGCTGAGACGAGGTCTCAGGAACTTCTTTTAGGGTCAAGCTCAGTGTAAAAGTATCTCCAAATGAAATCCAGGCCTTGAGAAATACACAGTTTGCCTTCATTTCTCCCTGATCTAAGTACTCAGTCCACTGTACCTGAGAAATCTTCTTTCATGTTTTTTTTTTCTTTGCCATTACAAAAATCTTAGGTAGGGCTTTGAAAACAAATATGTTCTATAAATTTAAAACCGAGCACTATAATTGCTGTTATCATTGACATTTTCTGTTAAGTGCAAGACCTCTCATTTGCAGATAACATTCCTTCGAAAATCTCCAAGAATTACCTCTTGGCAAATGGAACACATTTGGTTAGGAAATTTATAGAGAAAAAGGTAATGAAAATCCTCAAAAGAAGTTCAGAAATTGTTTGGTTTTTTTTTCTGTAATTTATTTCAGAAATTATTGCCTTTATAGAAATTATTTTTAAAGTGTATAATTAACTTTGAGAAGGAATGGTTTGTCTATTTGTATTGATGAAGCATCTCTTGCTGGACATTAATATTTCCCCAAATGCTCATATCTTCACTAAATCATTATTGATAGTTTCGGGAGAAAGAAAAAAGAGAGGAGAAATGAACTGCTATGTATTGAACATACACTGTTTGCAGGGAACTGTAATGAATATTTTAAATCCATTATTTGATTAAATCCACCCGTTATGAGCAAACTCACAACCCCCTTGGAACTTGTAAGTGACTCAGAAAGTCGCACAACTTGCAAAAGTGGAGTTGGGGTTTGAACAATTTCTGCAAATGTTTCAGAATTGTCCCTGGACCTGACCCCTTTGCTCTATCTACTGAGGAGCGACCTTGAATGCTAAGTATGTGAGGGCTGGAATCGCTGAAGACTCAATAATTTCACATAAAATAAGCGAGTGGCGATTGAGCTGGAGATATCTTGCAACACAGCAGGAACTAATGGGAAGTAATCAGAGGCAAAGGGACAGATGAAATTGAGAATTTGTCTGAATTTAGTCCACACCAGACCCCATGGACCATGGGGACAGTTTTAGTCTTTTTACTAAGAGAAGCAGGCAGCTACAAATAATTTCTCTAGGATTACAACATGAACACTTGGGTGATTTAAGTTGATGACTCTCAATGCCAAGTGGAGAATGAGTGAAAGAAGGGAAATCATTCGGTTTGATATCTTTGACAGATATTTAAGAAAATCATGATGGTCAGACTTTGCTGCTAGCTATGGAGACAGCAACAAGCAGAAAGACTTGGGACATTAAAAAAAAAAATCAACCTAGTTCAGCAACCGATGAGATGGAGTAAAAGGAATCGGATGATTTTAGTCACGACATCAAGTTTGTGCCTTAAGACCATAAGTGGAAAGTGAACTTAATCATTTTTGTTTTAATTGAAACTATGCTTTTAGTATGTAGATCAATTGAAGAAGAAATCACACTAAGGTTTTTTTGGATCTGTAAGTTTTTCAACTGGTCAAACTAAACTGAAGGATTTCTAAACATTCCAGTGGTCCGTAAGTTCTCTGGAGACGACAGGCATGTTCATTCTTTCTAACCCAATATCAACACGTGTAATCTTAGAATATCAAAGAGCAAAAAGAAAATTATTCTCTTTTAACAACTTAGAATAACATATACTTATACGTGACTGAATTATGTGTGTCATTATTTGTGATTTTTTTAAAACAAAGCTATGAATTCCAAAGACACAAAAAATGGAAGAGAACAGCATAAACAAAGAACTGTCCGCAAATTTCAGAATGATTTAAAATGAATGGAAGAAATAACAAAGCAACAAAGTAGAACACCAAGTACCTATACAGAACAAGACTATTAAGGGGCAAGATGACTTATCTCAAAGAACTCCCTGTCTCGATAAGTAGCAGTGTGATGCACCAACAGCTCTGAGAGCAAATGATGTCCCAAATAAAGGAATTTTTTGAGACACTACATAGGAGCAGCTCTACAACTAATATGACTATGGCCTTTCTTTCAACACCAGGTAACATTTCTACCTCATCCTAGCAAAAGGTTCACTGTGTCTGTAAATTTAGCTGGAGATCTTAGGCTGAAGAATATTAGCAATACAAATCAGGAGGATTAAGTACAGTGAGGAGGCTGAATGAAATGACTTCTAGTTCTCTTCCTTCACTAGTTTCCAAGAACATGAATAGTCAATAACTACCAGCATTGTCACACGTTGCTCCTCCCACCTTGCTCTCCATTGTCTCAAATGTGTCTTCCTCAACCAGATTGGTAGCGTGTTCTGTGGGAAACAAAATAGTAATGTTTTTATGATTCTGCCCTCCCTCAGATAATGCTGGGTAGTAGCATTCACTCTGTTTTCTATTTCATCTTGTAAAGACACTCATGAAAGAGGACTTCCAGACCTGCTTCAGGAAGTGTATTTGAAATAACGGGCAGTATTCCAAGGGAAATCAATAGCACTCTGTCTTTTACCATAATAATGTTTAAAATTTAAACATTCAGCATATGTTTTCATCACATTTCATATCATACCAGTTATAATTGCTCAAAAAATGAGATAATTGTTAATATAATAAAATATGTGTATAATGTATGGAAACTACAAAACGCACATTAAAAATTAAAGAAGGTCAAAATAATTGGAAGACTTCACCATAATTATAGACTGAAAGAGTCAACAAAGTAAAAATGCCAATTGTGTACAAGTTCATATACAACTAACTCATTTCCTATCAAAATCATGGCAGTCTTTTAGTAGGTGTAGACAAAATTATCTGAATTATGTTTGGAAAGACAGAGGAACTAGAGTTGTTAAAATAATTTTAGGAAAAATGATATGGGAGGAATCAGGCTACCTAATTACAAAAAGCTTTATGGAGTTCTAATAATAAAGACTGTGCATTGGCAAAGAGACACGCACAGAAAAATTGACTAAATAAATAGAAAGAGACTCACATCTAGATGTCCACCTGCCTATCCACAAATGTGCAAATGCTATTCAGTGGAGGAAGGATGACCTTTTGACAAAGTGCAGGACACCCATAGACAAAAAACAAAATAACAAAAACAGCCAATCTCTCAACCGAAGAATCAGACTTCATACATGAAGATTTACTCAAGTAGCAAATGGATTTAAATATAGAATATATAACTTTAAACCTTTTAGAGCACACTTAGAAGAAAATCTTGATTATGTTTTAGGCATGTGTTTCTAAAACTTGACCCCAGAAGTATGGCCTATTAAAATTAAACTAATGAATCAAAATTCTTTGAACTATGATATAATCTTGTTAAGAGTATGAAAATACTAGATAGTGTGCGAAGATATTTGTGAGCATATAGCCTACAAAGAACGAGTACCCATAATATATTTTAAAAAATTGAAAAATCAATCATAAAAATTCAATTAAATGAGAAAATACTTGAGTAGAACTTTCACTGAGGAAGATACCAAGATGGGTAGTGAACACCTGACAAGATGCTCACCATCATTAGCCATTAGGGAGATATAAATTAGAACTATGGGGAACTCCTATCAGAATGGCTAAGATTCTTACAAAGTGATAAAAATGAGATTGCAGAGAAACTAAATTACTTATACAGTTGGGGAGAATGGTAAGTGGATAACAGTTTGACAGTTTGCTAAAAATCAAACAAAACAACGACAAAAAAAATCTAAATATGCCACTACCATATGCCTCAGCAATTATACTCCTGACTCTCAGAGACACTGAGATTCATATGACAGGCTCACACAAAAACTTGTACAAAAATGTTGATAATAATTTTATTTATTATAGCTCAAAACTAGAAGGAAAACAATCTTCAGTGAGTAAATCGTTAAATGGTGGTATGTCCATAACATGAAATACTAGTCAGCAATAAAAATGAACGAGTTATTGATGAAAATGATTATCTGAATCTCCAGATGATTACTCTAAGAAAAAGTATCCACTCCCAAAGGTTATATGTCATACATTTCTATTTATGTAACACTTTTCAAAACAAATTATACAAATGGAGAGCTGATTAGTGATTGCCATAGTTTAAGGAGGAAGTGAAGGTTTAAATAAACTGAATCTGGCCATGAGACAGAAATGTTTTATTTATTTTGACTGTGTCAATGTCGATATTTTGAGTTTTAGATCGTACTACAATTTTGCAAGCAATTTCCATTAGATTAACTAGGTAAAGGTTATGTGGGTTCTCCTGATTTATTTCTTGCAATTGCGTATCCCAGCACTCAGGAGACTGAGGCATGAAGATCACTAATGTTGAGGCCAAATTGGGCTACGTAGTGAGTTCAAGGTCATTTAAAGGACATGGCAAGACCCTGTCTCAAAAAACTAAAATGAAAATTGCATACAAATCCACAGTATATCAAAATACAAGTTTAATTTTAAAAATTAAATAGGGTGATCAAAAAGTAAGTACCCCACAGGAAAAACAAAGATTTACTTGTTACTTTCTTAGTAAGATGTAATGGTTTTCAAATTATTCTGTATAATAAGAGTATTTTCAAACTGTATGTGTTTTGAATCTATATTTGATACATGGGATTATAAGTTAAACATGTATTTTAAGTGAGCAAGTTTCTAGAAACTGGAAATATTTTCACCAAAATGATGAACTTACTGGGCTAAGTCCAGCCCAGGTGGATCACACACATACATACATACATATCTACATATATACGGACACACATATACGTGTCTATGTACATGTATTTTTTTCAGGCTTGGTTACCCTCGCCATCTTTTTCGTCTGCTACTGGCTCGTGTTATACTTATTCTGATTTCAGAGTTATCGCCTCTCCTAACATTTCTTAAGGGCACCACCACAACAAGACATAACTTCTACCTTTACCTTACCCTACAGTTTCTTTTACATTATTCTTATGCTACCATACTGTCACTTAGCTCTTTGTTTTTTGTTTTTTGTTTTTTGTTTTTTTTGGTGCCAGGGATTGAATTTAGGGCCTTGTGTTTGCAAGGCAGGCACACTAACCACTGCACTAAATTCCCAGCCACCGCTTAGCTCTTTGGATAGAGCTAAGTAATCTTAGCTCTGTACTCCCAATTTAATCTCCTGCTCCCAATTTAACTGCTGGAAATTTTTCTCTAGTGTTCAAGAAACAATAGAAAGTTGGATGCACTGAACCTTAATTTTTTCTATCTTCATTAAATTTTATAAATTAAATGTTTTTTCTTCAACAGTCCTTCAATTCATGCCTTTTTTGGTATATAAAATACATTCACTCCATCCCAACATTCTGAAATTCTCAACCCATTCCCACATTCACTCCAAGGCCACAGCATCATCTGAGAGAACTCTGGGTAGCAATCGGCATGATCTTCATCCTGCAGGAAATTTCCTCTTCAGCTCTGAACCCCTGAAAAAGGATTATCTGTTTACAAAATTCAGTGGTGGGACAGGAACATAAAGAGGTCAGAGCCCAAAACAAATCTCAGACCTAGCAGGGAAAATTCCTTTCCATTTTAAGGCTAGGGATGAATCTTCACTGGTTGCTACTTTGTCTTCTGGGACCCTGGAAGTGGCAGCCTGCCTCACGGCCAGGGATGAGAACAGCCTTAACTCTGGAGGCAACGCATGTGGCCTTGTGCTCTGAAAACAGTGAGAAGACAGCCCTCCTCATCCCGGCCTCCAGGCCCTGATGTAGGGACGTGACAGCCTTGCTGGTCTCTGCATCCCCCCTGGGGTCAGGTCGTTGTTCCTTACTCCTGAAGAACAATGCATGTTACAGACGGAGAGAGCTATTACCCCATCCTGTAGAATCTAAAAAGTCTAACATCTTTCATTATTTTTGCCTCTGGCCCTTTTAGTCTAATCAGGTAGTGTGTCTCACCCACATTCTTCTTTTTCTTTTGGTTTAACCCAGAGCTTTAGCACTGAACTACATCCCCACTCCTTATGATTTTTAATTTTTAAGACAGAGTATCGCTAAGTCACTAAATTTCTTAGGGTGGTGTCAAAATTACAATCCTCCTGCCTCAGCCTCCCTAGAAGTTGGGACTAGAGACATATGCCAGGCAGTTTGGCTACACCTGGCCAAACTGATAGTCTTTCTGCTGGAATAACCCCATCTCTTCTCCTGGCTTCTGTTGAGATGGATAATTAAGTTATTAATGTTTTATTATGTTATTACTTGCCAAACTCTTGGATTTCTCTCTAAATCATTATTTTTTCAGTAAGAATAAGGTGGGAATTTTCCAAATCTTCAAGTTATGTTTTCTTTTTATTGAGCAATTCTTTTTTCAGTTTATCTTTTTCCTCCTGCCTTGTACTATATGAAGGAAAGAGAAACTAAATTACACCTCCAAGACTTTGCCTAGACATCTATATTAAATATTCAAACTCACCAATCATAATTTCTCTCTTCCACAAAATACTAGAACAATTTGTTGAAGTTCTTTGCCACTTTATAACAAGAATTGCTCTTCCTCCAGGGTTCAATATATTCCTCATTTCAGTCTAAACAGGTAGAGTGTCCCTCCAAAAGGACGAATCACTTACAAGATTGTAAAGAGGACTCCACTTTCGTCTCAGCCAAAGGAAAACGAACATTGGATTGATTACCACACATTCCATGCACACAGCAAGGACCAGTATGTGCCTTGCTACCCAATAATATGCAATGCTGTAAAGTACCACGGTTCAAGAATGATATCAATTACCTCTTAACTAGTCACTCAAGTAATTTGACATTTAAAATACTTCTATGTACTGCATGTGTATTCGTGGAAACACATTAGCTGTACAATCAAATTCTCCTAGCTAATGCACAGTGCTTACATTTAATTGTAATGTTTCACTTTCAGAGTTTAACACCTTACCAATCATATCTGTTTTTGCATATCATTAAGTAAGCCAGATTATAGGAATGCATTTCTAACACCTTGATGGTTACACAAACGTAAAAGATTGGACGGGATGAAATGAGCTAATGGTTATTGTGGACCAGCTTTATGACAGGTATTCCTGTGACACAAGGAGATAAAGGTCTGGATCACTGCCTTGTGGGACCTCAGGGAAAACAATGAGTGTCACCGTGAGCAATACAGACAGAGAAGCCCCAATACTGTGGACCACAGCAGCAACCACCTATCGTAGACCCAGGAGAACGTATGGGTCTGTCTGCAGGTGGTGACATCGATGCTTAGCTCTTAAAAAAAGACAGAGTTTAAGCAAATTAAAAAAAGAGGTTCAAAAGCATCTCAGTCACAGTGACAAGAACACAGGACCATTGAATAAGGTGTTATTGAAGCTATTAAGAGAAGATCTTTAGAAACCCAGTATCCTTTGTTCTAAATTTCAGAATACCGTTAACTCTTCTGAAACGTCAGTTCCCCTCTGAAATAGGAATTATCATACTTCCTTAAGAGACTATTGTGAGCATATATAAATCAAGTGAGATGAAATAGCTACCTAGCACAGTCAATAGGCAAAGATGTGGTACGTCATAGCTCTCACCAGTGTATTTTAAGAAATCAGTATTGTGGAAACACCCTCACGGTTCTCATTACCTTCAGACCCTCTTGACCACAACAATCTCAAGACTGCATAAAATACAAGCACAGTCCAAAAGAACTTGGAAATGTAACCAGTGATTCCATCCGTGGAATATGTATGGAAGACTTCAAAGATCAGGCATGTTACACATGTTATTTAAAGTCCTTGTGGTTCTCAGGAGGAGCAGAATTGTTGTTTTTAACCCAGTGCATGTGAAAACCCCTTGAAGTCCTTTCTAGTGGGAATCAGAACAAGAAAATAAGAAGGGGGCTAGTATGGAACCAAAGGAGACTGACTGAGAGGCTACCTTCAAAAGGTTTGGGGTCTCAGAGCCTCAAAACAGAGCTGGTTGTCAGCAGCACAGTCTAGCTTTCTATAGGAAGTATTTCTGCAAAAGTATCACAAGACAGATTGTTGACAATTTTTAGAGGACATTGCCACCCTTACACGGGTCATTCCATGAGTGAGCCCCACAGGGGCAAAGCGCTTTTGTGAAGGAGAAACCCTCAGCCTGCACTCTGGTCAGGACGTTTTGCTCTCACTGCGTTGCTTCTGACTCTTTCCTTTCTGGCTCCGTCCTGGGCCAGAAAGACCATCGATCACCAGCGAGAGGAGACCTTTGAGGGGCGGCCAAGCCAGGCAGAGGTCTGTCACGGATGATTTGGTTTTGAAGTATAGTAAGTAAGTGAAGGGAAAAAAAAAAATATGCTTCCTCCTGAACTGCCTTTCGGTCAGTGAATAGGACGTTAAGCAAAAGAAAAATGAGCAATTAAAAATTTAATGAAAAATACATATTTAGAAGGAAAATGATGTTTCTAACAGAGCTGTTTCTTGCACACCTTGGTTTCTCCCTCATCCTACAGCTTTCTTCACACCCTGTGAAACCTGGAAAGCTCATGTCCGGGGGTGCAAAACTGCAGTTTCCTTGAGATGCTGGGCTCTTCACTTCCTCCAGGACTTTAGGCAAAAACTTTCCTCTGAATGATTCTTTCTTACTCTCTACTACGCCTGATTTTGGCTATGAAACTTTGATTTATTTCTTTGCAAAAGTGAAGACTAAAGGCTTTTTCCTTGTCCACTCTAACTGCTTCTCTCCTGGAAGCATCTTTGCTTCCTGGGCTGGTTCTATAGATCCCTGGCAGTAAATAAAAGTCCTAGAATCTGCAGCAAGTGTGCTATACACTTTTTTACTTACCATGTATAATGAAACACTTTAGGATGAAAATACTATCAATTAAAAATACAGATATCATTGTACAGGATTTATAAAAAGTTTCTTAAAATATTCGACAAGAATCCTTAAAAATACTCTCATGGCTGCCTCTTGTGGATTCTGGTTTCAGCTCCCTTGATGGAGACAACGTTTCTCTTCAATTTTGATGGGGAAGTTTGAGAAGCAGTGAAGGAAACTTCTGTGATTGCCCACTTCCCTCATATTTTATTCATCTCCCCCATGTTGCTGTTACTGGGAATACCCATGAACACATTTGACAAAGGTACCCAGTGTTCTTCTTCAGTGGGTCCCAGCATCTCACATATGGAATGGAAACTAATGAGTGTCTTTCAAATTAAATCAAAATGAATTCACCATGCACAGCAAAAAATCATGACATTAGATAACTTTGTTAATCAACCTGTTCTGTTCTGGTCTGGATTTGGATGGAGCTTAAGGATAAGAACAGACACAGCTGGTTAACATAACAGTCTATTAAATAGAAATCTCCATTAGTCAGTATATCCTTGCCACTGATCTTCATAATGTACATATTGGAATAATTTGCAAAGCATTAAAAAGAGGTCAGATTTGATTAAATCTTACTTATAGCTCTCAGGGATGGATATGGTCTTAGAAATTGCCTGGTCCAGGGATGGCACATCTGCATATGTGTGTGGGCACTCTTACTTTCTAAGACACAGGTATTACTGATCAATTATGAGTCTCCCTTTCAGTGAACCTGGCTACTGATACAGAAAATGTCTTAACCATTACTCTAGGCAGGCATGAGGAATCAAAGAATCTGGCAAAGAGAATTTAATCCATCTTTGATTGTGCTCAACACTAAATCCAAAGATATAATGTCTTTAGTAATATTCTGGACAAGAGGACATCAAGTTTCTGACTGAGTGCCTCTGAAATGAGGCCGCCCCTGAATAGTTTATTTATCATATCCTCATTATTTAATTACTAATGAATATACATGTCATTAATGTCACCCACATCAAGCAAATCCTACATACCAAATATCCATACAACCTTGTCAAACAGGAATTGTTAATCACATTTTATAAATAAGAAAAATGAGAGGGCTAGGGATTTAGCTCAGTGGTTAGAGTGCTTGCCTTGCAAGCACAAGGCCCTAAGTTCAATCCCAGGTACCAAAAAAAAAAAAAAAAGGAAAATGAGAATATAAGAAGCACAGAAAAGGCAGCTCATAGTTTAGTCTGCTTAGTGTTTAAAAAAGATAACTGAACCAATATTTTAATATTAGAATATTTTGCATTGAAAATGTGGTTTCAACACTTTTCATTTAAAAATAAGAATAAACTTTGTATCCACCTGGCAATAGTTGGTCCATTCTTCATATAAGCCAGACCTTTTACACGGTTTCTGTGTTTGGCAGTGTGCCCTGATCTGCACTATAGTAGGAACTGTACAGAAGTCACTAGACTCCATCTTCCATTTCTTCTTGCTCTGTTTTTGTTGCCTGTGGAGTCCCTCTTGAGGATTGGCAATGACTTCTCCAAGTACCCCGACACTAGTATGGCTTTTAACCATTGTATTTGCTCTTTCCTCTGACATTAATCTCTTTTCCTTCTATTTCTATGTTGTGAAAAGAATAAACAGTTTTTTTTAAAGGATCTGTGGGGAGGATAGGTAGCAGGATTAGAATGGGATGCAATATGTATATTTACCAATTCCCCAAGATGAACAAAGTTATTATGTATCATAAACACATGCTGATTAATAAAATTAAAAATAAATTAAAAGTTGGTGAGAAGAGAGGGGGACTGGGACTCTAGAAATAGAAGAATTTTGGAGAGTTTATCTCACTTTTTCAGCTACTAGATTCGTTGATCCTTTCTTCCCTATGGACTGTTTGTCTGGGCCCAAGGTTGAGAATCCAGGCTTGCCCTGCAAAGGACTGCGGTAGGAGCCAGAAAGATCAGCAGATATTTGGGTGATCCTGTTAAGTAGATTTTTCCATCTTGATATGATACTCTATTCCTTAACATACAATCTACCAAGCTCATATATCAGGTTACCAACTGGCATCTCCACTCTGCATGCATAAGCCACACTGGATCTCAATAAAGTTTTATTGCCTTTATCATAATGTTTTAATACGTTTACTTACTTTGTTATAATCTCTTTGCCTTCTTATCTCTTGCCTATCCCATTACCGATATATAGTCAGAGGTTAAGAAATGCTCAGCATGTTATTCAGCTGCATCATTGTTTATTATGGTTTGGATCATAAATATCCCCCAAAAGACCATGTGCTAAAAGCCTGTGCACCAATTGATGGCACTCCTGGGAGGTCATGGAACCTTTAGGGGATGGTGCCTTATGCGAGGAATTTAGATCATTATGGGTGTGACTTGGAAGAGAATAATGGGACCCCACCCCTTCTCTCTCCATTTTTGCTTTCTGGCAACCATGAGGCGAATAGCTATGCTCCACCAAGCACCCCCTGCAGCAGTATTTTGCTTCAGGACAGACCCTAGAACAACAGCCCATCATGGACTGAACTTCTAGAAGCTTGAGCCAGATAATCATATACGCCTTATAAACTGCTTTTCTCCATTATTTTGTCTCTGAGACAGAAAGCTGACACTTTGTGCTACACCTTTACCTCTCCCTTCATGGTCTCTTGCAAATGCTATGACAAGGTCAACCATGAATCTAGACATAGATTCGGTGAGCAGTGTGTTTGCCAAGGTTGGCAGCTGGGATATGGTGGGGCGGTGGCTCCACATGGATCCTTTGATGTCAAAGCTTGTGCCTGTGCCCCGATGCCACACCGCACCTCTGGGCCATGTGAACCTCTTTGATGAGAACTTGGCTCTCGGTGAGACTGGTAAATCCCGATACGTCTGCTTTCAAATTAGCCCCGTTCCTCTTTGCTTGATCCCAAGTGTCTGAATGAGATCATTAGTACCTCATGCTGGATGAGTTTCTCCTACTCCCAAAACACTTGAAAAAGTCCATGTAAGAAGAGAAAATACAACAGATAGTTACTGAAGTCTAATTCTGCCAAATTCGACCTATAATTTTGGCAAAACACATAAAAGTTTCTCTTCTGAGGTTTTTCATTTATTAAGATATGTTTAACGAGAGTCAGTGTTGAATAATTAAGTGCTAGCGTAGTAGAGAAATCTTGGCTCTGTTGTTATATATCTGTATAATCTGTGCTATTAGTTAAATATCCTGACACTCCATTTCTCATTCAGAAACGGAGGACAATCATACATTCACAAAGGTTTGCTATGAAGATTAAATATGACCTCATGTATAAAGTTCCTACTGCAGTATCTACTATAAGATCTTTCTAAGTAGATGGTACATTTACTTTCCACCTGTACTCAACTTTGTATGAAGAAAAAAACAGTCCGCAAGCTCACTGAGCCTAGTTATGGAGCAGATATGAAGTTACTAGGCAGCCTTGGAGAATTTCCCAGGATGGCTGGGGCAGAAGTGGGAAACCCCCTACTGTGTGTCTGAATGCAGGACATCAATTTAGAGAAGTTTCAGAGACCTTTTATCTAATACATTATTTCCATTATTTCCCCCACACCCATTTTAAATCACCCCACCTATTCTGCTGAATCATCTCAGTACCATCTGCCAGTCCACACCTGGGTCTTAGTGGAAGAGAAGGCAGACGATTTTGTCCAATGTCAAGAAAAATCTCTGCTTCGACTTCGAAGTGAAGCCAGACTGAGCTGATTTACAAAGGATGTTCTCAGACTGAAGACGCTCCAGAATCCAGGGTGAAAGTCAGCGGCTTGGCACAGGCGCAGTTTAATCAGCCATGGTGCCACTGACAATGACAAATGCAGCCTGGCTGCATTTGAACAGGCTATACCTGGGCCTCAGTGCTTAAAAATCCACACTGTTGGCACACGAAGGAAATTTGGCTTGGTTTATATATGCTTCTGAGCATATTTCTTACATCCTAGGAATACTCAGTTCCTGATAGTATAAGCCTGGCCAAAGCCTTCCCTAAATGGTAGCTGGCCTGACTTGGTTTGGCCAAGCTTCACTTTATGCTTGGTTCTGTCCAGGAGTGTCCATATTCAGGTTGGCTGGGGTCAAGATCTAGATTCGAGCTCTTGAAGTTGAATGTAGACAAGCATTTAAATTTTACAGATGAACTCTACAGAAAACAAAACAAAACCCTTCCTCAAACTAACTAGCCTTGTCTCTCTACCTTAACACTCTTCAATAGTCTCCCATTGTTTGGGAGGAAAAGTAAAAATTCTTCATTTTTCCTGTCTGGCTGATGTGATATAGACCTTCCTGGGCTCTGTTTGATTTCCTCTGCCCACTCGCTCTTCTCCTGTACTGGCCTTTCTTCCTACCTAAATGATTCCTTTGCACTCAGCACTTCTGTTCCACGTGTTTCTTCTTTCTTTTTTGCTTTATTAAGGCCAATCCATTTTCAGATGTCAGGTTTAGTGTTCTCCAAGGAATCTTTTCTTGAGCTCTTCTGTTCAGGCTCTATTTCGTTTGTTTTATATTTACTTGCAAGGTCTCTTCTGTTGCTAGGAAAAACATACTAGATTAGTAGGACAGATAAAATAAACATTACCAATGTTTGTTTCTGTTGATGAAGTCATCAAAGGAATACGTGCTTTCTGTTCTATCATCATTAACATTTTCGCCCCAAGAATAGGACACAGTTTAAATTTGAAGAGTTAATGGGGTTCACATTGATTTTCATTTTAAAACTTATCTTTTTATAATTCTGATATATATCCGATATATCTTATATTTTTATATTCTGACATATATATTTAAGCCTGGGGAAACTGACAGAACACCTGGCCAGAAACACCTAGCGATTTCTCACTCTTCCGAACTTCTGCAGTACATACAGCCTGCAAGTCATTCATGTGGGCATCCCTTCCTTGCGTGTATCTCCTTTTTCACTGATGTATAATTGCAGCCAGGAAACTCTCCTATAAAACTATTATTTTCTAGTTTATTTATAGAGTTACATAACCACCATCATAGTCTAACATTTTAATACTATCATCAGTGCAAAAAGATACCTCATAGGCTCTTTTAAAGTACATTTTCTTGCATAATTTATGTATCTTTATAAGAGAAGATGGGTCTAATTTGTAAATAAACATTTGCAAATGTCATTTTTAGATTTTATTTATTTCTTATATTAGCACACAACGATAACAACATAATACATCTGTTTGGGCTCAACATTCAGTCACTAAATCCAGTTGTGTACTTAGCATATTGCAGGTGATTTATTCATGTTTTAGGATTAGATCCATAAGTCTTAATGTTGTCCTCTACCAACCAGAATAAAAGTATATATTACACAGACTGTTTGGAGGATCAGTATATGTGATACTAGCAAGAGCAGTTTTTAAACTGAAAGGACATGCAAATCTTATATATTATTTAATAAACATTTTCTATTTGAGGAAACAGGTAGTTTAGAGAAATATGGATTTGGAAGCATGAAAGCAACTATATATTCCTCAGTCTCCTTTTCTTCTTCCAAGAATAGAGGGGGATCAGATTTCCCAGAATCCTTTGTTACCTCTTCTGGACAGTGTGATGTGAACAGAAGACTCATTTGAAAAGTCTTTGTGGAGGAGCCTAACTTGTAACAACCAAGAGATGAGTTTCAAACTCCCTAAGAACAGGTGCTCTCCAGTACCCATTTAGGACGTCCAACAAAAAGACTACTGGGCAAAGGTAAAAATCCCCAAAAGGGAACAACAGATTATGAACTAAAAACAAAAGGGAATTCATTCACCAGTGATCAAAGTCAGACCATGAAAAAGAACTTCCTGTACTCACCCACACTAAAGGAACCTCACAACATTTAGCCTACGGAATTTCAGAACTACTATAACCAGTATCCCCATTCATGTTCCCCAGGAAACCAACACAGATCTAAGATACATGTGCGAAAGATTACTTGAAAATTCCAAGAAAATATCACCTCTGTCTAGGGAAGCAGGATTAGACAGAGAAATGCTGACTTTGTAAAGTAACTGCAAGAAGAGTTTCAGCTGATGCTACTGGTGGGTAGGAGATGGGATGGTCCTTCAGAGTTGTCCTGGTTGAGGCAAAGGAGTTATGTGTCTGTTCTTCACATTAATAATTAAATTCATGCTGCCAAAAATGGGCCATAGATTTGGTCGAGTTAGCTTCCTTCAGGTAGCTATTCTGGGAGGGCAACAAAGTGGTGACCCATTCACAGTTGGCATGCTTGGCAGTGGGGAGAATTAGGACATCGGTCCTAGAGGGAGATTGGGCTAGGGTAGCACAATGCCCACTGTAACTGGTTATTTCAGTGTCTTGTATTTTTTTCTTCCATAAATGAGAGTCCATTCTGTGAGCAACCCGTCCCTCTTCTGTTGTATAATGCAGATGGTAGCTAGAGAGAGAGATTGGGGCAAATAACTTATCTTCTTGTATTACCAGACTTTGAGGACACATATCTGGATCTAGTAGAAAGGCCTGCACAATATCTGATCTGGGTTCTTTGAGCAACACATCACCTTATTCTAGTAGGGAGGAGAGAGCATATTTCATGTTTAAAAGGAAGAGCAAAACTGGTTGTTCTTCATGGGACACAGAACCACCTCACTTCCAGCTTCCCCTTCACTTAGATTATATTTAGTTATGACAACAGAATGTGGAGATAAGAGAAGGAAGCGACTTCCAGTTATGGTTCTGAAAATCTCCCACAAGAACCTCAGTCTGCTCTTTCCCTACAACCAAGAAGCAGGAGATACAAACCTTGCAATTTAGTAGAGCTATTTCATAGATATATAATTGTGTCAAATCGCACAAGGCACCAGAATCCCTCTTTGGAAAATAGCTGATCCACAGTGGACTGTGCTGTGAGGACGATATAAGTCTTCCTTTTTTTTTTATTGTTAAATCACTGATACAAGGAATTATGTGTTACCTGGAAGAGCTAATTAAGCTGAACTACTCAGATTATATGATTTTATATGTATTCCTGAAGCTGTGAGAGTAGACAAGATTACCCAGAAGAGACCCAAAAAGGCAAAACTTTTCCAATTTCAAAGAAAATATTCAAGCAAAACAATAGTACAGTGTCTGAAGAAATCTCGTATATCCGTAAATAGATAGCAAAGTAAGACGCACAAGTTTTAGTAACTTGATGGACTTCAAATAAGAAGATACCAGATAAGGTTCTTAATCTGCAGATAATGCTCCTAAACATGGGAAACCAGTACTGCACAGGCTTCTAGGTCTTTAATATGCCAGTGCACAACGTTACTTGCCCCAGCACCCCACACCTGCCCTTACCCCACGAGCCTACTACATTCGCACAGGCTCTTGGGAAATCATATAAAGTTCTCTCTCTGTGTCTCTGTCTCTGTCTCTGTCTCTCTCTCCTTCTTTTTTTCGCCTTTGCTCAAGAAAAGTCCAGAATCTCAACTACACCACCGTTCCTCGAAAAAGTATGGAAAACATCTTTATAGGCCATAAAGTTGTTTTGATTACTTCTATCACCACAAAAGAAAGCTAAAGCCAAATGGGTTTAGGGAGTGTTAAGAAGATTTTAAAAAGCCTGATACTCATTTTGCCTCCCTCTTCGCTTGGTTCTGAGCCTCCTTCGCAGCGGAGAGCTTGAGGCCGGCCCCCTGTCGGAAGTGCTGTGGTTCCCCTACGGACCCTGATCAAGGGCACCATGTGCAAGCTTCCAAGCTTCCACTTCCGTGTGCTCAAGACACATGCGAAGTCCTACACAGCCAGAAGGCAGGTAACACCACACATCTTCTGAAATTTTAATTTCTTATAGTGAAATAAATGCTTAAAATGATCTCCTTTGTTCAAAGACCCAGAAAGAGAGGACGGGCACTGTTTGTCTACTTCAGAGATCAATTGCCCAGAAAGAGAAAAAAATAGCAGATTAAAATTTTATGCTGTAATTTTACAATTAATCATTACTGCCATGGAGGGCATAGTACAAATTTATTTTCCAACCACTGGGAAAAAGATATGTCTTGAAAGAGGGTATTTTTAGCATAATAAGTGATTGTGTGGTTAAATATAGATATTGTTTCACTTTCTTCCAACTGTGAATGTGATTGTCTTCATATGCTGGGCAAATCTGCATATAATGTATGCTATTTGTATCTCAGACAAATCACTTGAATTCAAGCTCAATCTCTCACTGCAGTGGGACTAAAGTCCACTGAAATAAATACCCTTATCTTTCATTTCTTAAGGCTAAGATTTAGAAGAATATCTTTTCCTATTCCTGATTTTGCCCATCTTGCAAATTTGTCTATTAATTATCAAGTTCTCACTGCTGGGAATCATCAGCTGGATAAACAGCAATAATTGTGGCGTGTAGTTTGGGAGCATAGATAAAATAAAACCAGAAATGTTTTTTCCTTCCTAGTTTTCCAGGATAAATTCAATTTAAAAGCAACAACAGAAAGAAAAATTCGTTTTTCAAATTTTGTAAAACCTTAGTGGTAGAAAAGTCCTTCATATATTTTGGTTGAAATATTATAAACATACTATAAAATTCATCCTTTTCATGTGTATCACCCAGTTGTCTTTAATATATATTCACAAAATTGTGGAATCATCCCCTGTATCTGCCTAGAGAACATTTTTATTACCTTAGAAATCAGAGCTGCACCTGCTAATAGTCACTCTGCCTCCTCCCTCAGGCCCTGGAGACTACTCACCTACTTTCTGTCTGCATGGATTTGACTTTCTCAGTATTTTATAGAAATAGTGTTGTGCACTCTGTGTTCTCTTGTGTGTGGCTTCTTTTGGGAGCTTCACTTTGGGGATAAGGTAGCTGGGTCTATGGAGAAGGAACAAACATTTTCAAATCACAGGAACTTTTGTTGGAGTATCTAGAACTAGAACTGCTCTTAGCTGGGTCCCAAGGGAGTTTCAGCCTCATTGAAAATGACAACCAATAAAGCAAATTGTGTTCCTTATAACTCTCATCTGAGAATGCTGTGCAACGTCAGTAAGAAGACTTTGATCAGCTCCGTGAGGTAAAATAAGGATAAGCTCACTGCATAGCGTGTTCACATCACAAAATACGATATCTAAATTGTACTGTAATAAATGTGGGTTTGGTGAGGCACAAGGCGTCTGTGTTGCTGAGAGTGTATAGAAGACTGGGACTGAGTCTCCTAAAACTAACTTTGAATGAAGATGTACCAAATTTATTTGTGAAGAAGTGCTACAGGATTAGCCTGTCCAAGTCCTGTGTCTTTCCTCCTACCTCTCAAAATCAGTCTCTGGCTCTAATATTGAGTTTAAAATTGTACAATGTCAATTTGGAATTTGATAAAAGCACTTTCTCTTCTGGAAGTTCCCCCATATGTTCAAAGCCTATAGCAGTTTCATCTCTTTGTCCCTTGCAAATTTTATTAGTTCTTTTAATTAGCTTTCTGCATCTCAGAGAACCCGCAATATCCATTTCTATTGCAGACCGCATTGAGTTTCACGACAACTCACTTAAATAGCTCGTTTTCCAAAAGCCTAAGGCACATGTACATCCTCTGCCCTTACTGCTTTACCCTGAGGGGCCCAGTTTACAAGCGTACACCTTTGAAGGCTACTCTGAGATGATGTCTACTTCCTACCCATGATGCTGCTTCTCTTGGATAATCCCTTCAGTATCTCCAGACTCCAGGTTGCCTCTTACCATGCAAACTCCAGAGACTGGAGAGATCCATTCTTCTGCAGCTTCAGTAACACATTGTCGGCCAAGGATTATCCACTGCATTTCTGATTTCTGAGCTCACTTGCTAGAAGAACAAGAAAATAGCAGTATCGTGCAATGCTATGAAGGTGAATGACCAGGATTCGTAGCCCACAGTTGGCTACTTCTTAGGAGATGCATGACCTTAGCCATGAGTCTTACCTTCTTGGCACCTCAGTTCTTTCTTCTGTAAAATAGGGTATTAGCAGTACGTACCTTATCAAGCTTTTCTGAAAACTAAATAATTCTATATATGTGAAGTAATTACATACACTTCCGAGAGAGAAATTGTGTAAAAAATAATCACTTATTTCCTGTACAGATAAGGAGCTTGTTTGTAACATATACACAGAAATAAAAGAGTTGTTTGTCTCATCATTTATGTTTCATGTACTACCTTGTCTCTGTGCAACAACAGTCTATTTCTTTGCAGAGGTCAAAGATTTCTCCTGTGACTACTACTGTATTCTTTGCAATGATCATGGTGAAGCCTTTTTTTTTTTTTTACTTTTAAGTTATTTATTTACTTAAAATCTCTTCTGCTCATAGACTATGACTTATCCAGAGGACAAAGATACACCCTCAATCTGTGTTCCTACGACCTAGCACGGTGCCTGGCACATAACAGATGCTCAATAATATTTGTTGATCATGATAACATTGATATTTGAATTGCATTACATTCAGATTCATAAATGAAATATGTCACATGAAGAGTTTATGATATAACTGATAGGGCAAAATGAAATGGTTAACTTAGCATGAGTACACAGTTCACTATTCCTTTGGGTGTTTCTTAAGGACTTTTATAGTTTTTTTTGTTGTTGTTTTTTGTTTTTTTACTTTTATAGTTTTAAAGAATTTTTTTTTTCAGTACTGGGGATTAAATCCAGGGACTTCACACTGAGCTACATCCTCAACCCCTTTTCTTTTTTAATTTGAGACAGAGTCTCACTAACTCATTAAGTTGTCTGGGCTGAATTCCAATCTGCAGTCCTCCTACCTCAGTTTCCCTGAGTGCTAGAATTACAGGAGTACATCACCTTGCATACTAAGAGCTTTTAAAAATATTATTGGAAGTTCTCTCCTCCTAATGTTTCCTCCCTCTCTGTACAACTAGAAGCATCCACATGTCTCCAGAAAGATTATAGAAGAAAAGAGGGAAAATTAGTTAATATTCAAATTTTACCTTCTGGAATAGAGTATAAAGTCCTTGTAACAGTCCTACAAGAATGTATGTTAATTTTTGTTTTGTTTTTGTTTTGTTTTGTGAGGAAACAATTCAAATATCTCCAATTCAAATATCTCCTTTTGTATAATAGAAGCCAATCTTGGATATCAAAATTAAATATTAGTATAAACTATAGATGGAGAGAATCCAGTATACGGCCAAGGAAGTTCCTGTTTCAGGAGGTGAAGAAGTTTTCTATCCCGAGGATGAAACAGATGCTAGAAGGACATTGAAGGAATCAATGGTAGAGAAAGGATTCTATGGTGGTCTTTGGAAATTCAGACCATTTACTTCCAAAAATTCCATCAATGAGATACATGAGAAGATAGATAGGACATTTTTTTCCATTTCCATTTGAGGTAAAACTATCTTCCGTAGTGAGATCCTTGAAGCCAACTGCGCTAACAGTATAAAAAGCAGAGTCAGAATTTGAAAGGGTTCGTCAAGTCCACTTTCCTGCCCCCTGTGAACAAGAAACTTCTGACTACCTTTTAGGGGATTCAGAACCCCACTGGGGTGCTGGTGACTAGGTTTGTGAATAGTGAGGGGCAAGTAGCTGAGGATACACAGTAGTGTCCCCAGTTCGGGGATCAAATGGAATGTCCACCTGGAATTCAAGATGTTCTCCTTTCAGCAAGCGCCAAACTAGATTCCTAGAGAAGCTGACTCTCTCCCCAGAAGTTACTGGGAATCATTTCTGCCAAAATAACTTTACTCCAGTAGTAGATAATTCTTCAGGAACAGCACATTTCCCACACACCGAGGAGGTAAGGCATCCCAGTTACAGGGCACCACAAAAGTATAGAAGCTGCTTTTTCTGCCTGGATGTCTCTCAGGCAGGAAACAGAAAGAAGCTGCTACTTATCAGACTAGAGACATAGCTTTAAGAAGAAATTTGAAATTTAAATCTATAGATTATTTGTCCAAAAAGAGAATAAGGCAAAAGAACAAGAGGAGACTGCATTAGACTTGAAGGGAATGACAAGTTAAATGCCAATCCTTATTTCTCCCTGTCATCAACAGGAATGAGAGCCCCCCAAAATAGAATCTGTCTTAAATAATATATTTTTTACATTTTGTTATCACGCCAATTTTGCCTCCACTGCATATTGTTTGGGTTAACGCAACAGCTTTTGAGAAGGAAGAATTGCCTAGACCAGATGAGAGGTCTTCCTAGACTGACTTTCTGACCTTCACACGTGAACCACAGTTAAAACATCACCAGGAAAAGGATAAACTAGAGTCATTTGTATGTAAATGGATGTTCCTGGAGAACATACTATTAAGTGAAATAAATCAGACACTTATTAGTACACATTGAATTGTTTCTCTGATATGAGAAACCATAAGTGTAAATAAGGACAAAGGGGTAGAATAGATATTTTGTTTAAAAAAGAAAAAAGAGAGATAGTATTCAAAAGAGAG
>PVJO010025458.1:0-22681 GCA_004026905.1 Hystrix cristata | reverse complement strand
TTTTTTTTTTAAATAGATTTTTATTAAAATTTATCCAAAATTACACAAACTTACTGGCCACTACACAAACTTACAGACCACAATACATTGTGCCTTTTGCTTATAACATCGAGCAGTGTAAACAACCACATAGGTGCAGCATTAAGTCACAACTACATAAAGTTACTGTAGTACCTAGTGTATGTGTTACTGTTTTGATTTGGGTTATTAGGTTCTTGTTTTTAGAATGTCCTTATTCCTCTGGATTTTGGACTCCCACAAGAATGCCCCTTGAGGTTTCTTGTTATCCTCTGCCTCTCCTTCATGGACTCTTCCTACTTGAACCATTTCTTCCCAGAATGGTGGTGGTGGTGCCCCTCCTCATCTTCTGCAGTGATCTTCTCTCCTGCTCTACACCTTCTTTTGAGATGTCACCCATTATCTTGGGCGCCATACAATCAAAATGTAGCCAAATATAAACAACATGCCTCTCAAATCTGTTTCATTTCAGACTTCTCTGCAGATCATCATACCTATATTCATGCACCTATTTTTCTGATATCTTCTCTATGCTATAGGTTGAATATGCAACTGATTCTGCCCTTCTGAGGGAACTTTTGACCTTAAGGATCAAAATGAAATGGACAAGGGCCAAAGCTATATGTGGCAAAATTTGTTACAAATGAAAAGCTGACTTGAAAAACACTTACCATTGCTAAATTCCAATGCTGCAAAAATTGTCTCAGGGAAGTATTAGACTTGGTTCAAGAAAAAAGTGGAATATAGCCAACTATAGCAAAAAATAGCAAATGATAAAAATTAGTGCTGCTCACGAGTTAATAAAAAGTTCAAAATGATCTGATGAAAGTTTAGATGTGCAAAACACAATAAATTTGCTGTCATAAAGAGACTGGCATTAAAATGAAATTTACCATGTGAAAAGCTTTGTAAAAGTTTGACACAGATAAAGAAAAAGAAGTTGATAAACTGTGCATGGTGGCACACTCCTGTAATTCCAGCAACTTGGGAGGCTGAAACAGGAGGATGGCAAGTTCAAGCTCAGCCTGGGGAATTTAGCAACTGAGTGAGACTCTGTCTCAAAATAAAAAATAAATAAATAAACAAAGAACAAGGGATGTAGCTAAGTACAAAGTAACTGGATTCAATCCCCAGTATCACACACAGATGAGTAGACAAATCAAGGCTTCATTACAGAATGTACACAACAAAGACAGAAATAATGTTGGTAAAACAAAAATTAAGTGGAAACAGTTGGAAAGAGCTTAAATCTGCCATATAGAAAATGAGTCAAAGAATTAAATTGGGTAACAGAGTTCACCCTGGAACGAGTCTTTGTCACAGAGTCTACCTTATTCGGATGGAAAGGGTTATATTTAAGACAAAAACAGCTGGGTCAGGCCGATCTGCAGGCTCCTGGGCTGTGGATCGGCGCCAGCTCTGACCACACACCGGCAGGGTGAAACTCAAGTAACATGGAAAAGATCTTGGACAGAAGGCACCATTGGCTCTCTATTTCTTTTTTCTTTTTTTTTTACACTTCTCTTCTGATCCAAGCCATCACTACCTAGTAGAGCCACCAACAATACCTGTGCCACTGAGGAAAGTTTTAGAAAAATAAAGGGTAAGGAGATATGGACAGGCTACCAAGGCTCTCCCAAAGAGCTGCAGGCTGAAAATTCCCCAGACTCGACACCTGGAAGCCAAGATCAACACAGTACCCAGCACTAACCACTGCAGACTCAGCAGGGCTAACAAGCACAGAGTCAGGTTTTGGCCTGTGCACCACCACAGAGCAGTGGACAGCAGAGAAATCCCACTCTGTGTGTGTGTGTGTGTGTGTGTGTGTGTGTGTGTGTGTGTGTATTTTATATATGTGTGTGTGTATATATATATTTATGTGTGTGTATGTTTTGTTTCTCCTTTTCTATTTTCTTTTTCTTAGTCATTCTGTTACCTGTCTGATGTGTTCTCTTTTCTTCCTTTCTTATTCTTGTTGTTTAGATTTTTACTTTTATTGACTCCTGCCTTGCTCATACCTCTCCCTCCTCACCCAAATGCTCTGATTTTTCTTTTTCTTTTCTTTTTCTCTCTCCCTTTCATTTTTCATATGAATGAAAGTTGTCTAGATTCTGTATGGTTTAACCCACTACTCCCACCCTTCACTCTTCCTAAACTATCTACTCAAGTTTCCCAAAGTATAAGTAACATCCTTTTATCCTTAAGTCTTGCATCTACTAGACCTATCTTCATTGACCTCTCTACCTTTTCCTATCCCTAATTATCCCCCCTAAACACAGGGTAAAAACCACTTTACTAACGGGAAACCCATTACATGCAAAATTCCTGGTTTATATTGGATTCTGCTTTATAACTGTGTTGACCTTGCTCTGTGGTTAAAGATATAAAGTTAATAGTTACCACAGTCAGTCAATTTCATGAATGTAATTAATGCTATTGCTATTGCTAGTATACTAGTGTAAGGAGGGTGTTATACAGATTATAACCAGTTGTACTTCCTCATATGGTAATACTGTTAATTATCTTGGGTAATAATCATTAACATAGTCCAGGGTCTTGAGACAGACACAAAAGCCAAGAACCACATATACCTAGAAGACACTGAAGGAACAGACTTCTCCCTGGAAAGAACTGATGTTTGTCTTCAAGCAACCTCCCATGAACAAAATATAAAAATCAACACTGAAACGAAAAGGGGGGGAATACATATAGGCACAAAGAAAATGTCGAGACCCAGAAGTAAAATACAACCCCTGACCCCCCACCAGCCCACCCAGAACAAACCCAGAGGACAATGAAATAGAGGAAATCAGAAAATAATCAACCAAAGTTTCAGAAATGATAGCAGCAGAAGTTCAAAAACAGATGGATGAGGCTACAGAGAACATCTGATTAGAAATAATAGGCCAAGTTAAGAAAGAGATGACAATCAAAATGAAAGACCTGCTTAGTGAATTTAGAGTGGACACAGATTTAAAAAAAAGAAGAAGAAGGGCTTAGAAAAACAATGGAAAACTACTTAACCACTCAACTCAAGAGAGAAATGGAACCCATGAAACAGATCCAAACAGATATCCAAGAAATCAAAAACTCCCTTGAAAGTATGCACAGTAGATTAAATGAAAGCAAAAATAGAATCTCAGACCTAGAAGATAGGACTGAAGTTCGTGACCATGAAAAGGAAAACTTCTTAAAAATAGCTAGAAACTATGAGAAATCAATACAACAACTGCAAGATGATGCAAAGAAGAAGAGCGTAAAACTGACTGGTGTGAATGAGAAAGAAGGAGACAGTGCAAAGGATATAAAAAGATTATTTACAGAAGTAATAACAGAAAACTTCCCAAGCATGAGAAGAGAACTTGACATACAGATAAGTGAGGCATATAGAACCCCAATTACCCATGAACAAAAGAAATCTATACCAAGACATATAATAATCAAGATTCCAGAAATTCAGCAAAAGAACAGAATACTGAAAATCATTAGAGAAAAAAACCAAATCACCTATCAAGGTAAACCCATCAGAATCACAGCGGACTTCTCAACACAAACCCTTAAGTCAAGGAGCGCTTGGAGCAAAATACTTCAAGCCATAAAAGAAAACAATCTCCAACCCAGATTGATGTATCCAGCCAAACTATATTTCAAATTCAACAATGAAATAAGATACTTCCATGACAAAGAACAACTGAAAAATTCATGACCTCCAAACCACCTCTACAAAATATTTTAAAGGATATCCTAGAAAAGGAAAAAGGAAACTATAATTACAAGGACATTGATAAAAAGAATCCATGAGGTAAGACAAACAGTAAACTGAGGTGAAACACAGAACCAACAATAGAAAAGGTCTATAACAATGATAAATCAATATATAACAGCTGTAACCATCAATGTAAATGGTCTCAACTCACCAATCAAAAGAAACAGACCAGCAGAATGGATCAAGAAACAAGATCCATCAATATGCTACATACAAGAGACACATTTAATTCAAAAGGAAATTCATAGACTGAAAATCAAAGGATGAAAAACAGTGTTGCATGCAACAGGAACCCAAAAAAAATCAAGGGTAGCTATCCTAATCTCAGATAAAGTGAACTTCAAACCAAGACTGATCAAGAGGGACAAAGAAGGTCACTACATACTTCTCAAGGGAAAACTCCAATATGAAAAAATAATAATCATTAATATTTATGCACCAAATATCAGTACATCTAACTACATAAAACAAATATTAAGGAACATGAAAGATAAAATAAACACTAACACAATTATAATGGGAGATTTTAATACCCCACTGTCACAAATATACAGATCAACTAGACAAAAAATTAACAAAGAAATATCAGAACTGAATCAAATTTGTGAACAAATGGACTTATCTGATGTCTACAGAGTGTTCCACCCCACAACAGCAGAATACACATTCTTCTCGGCTGCACATGTGACGTTCTCCAAAATAGACCACATACTGGATCAAAAAGCATGTTTGAGTAAATGTAAGGGAACTGAAATTATCCCATGGGACTTGAATACTATGGATACTAGGGGATTGAATTGAATTATCCCATGGGAATTGAATACTAATGCATACTCTGGGAATTGAAATTATCCCATGCATACTATCAGACCATAGTGCAATAAAGCTGGAATTCAATGGTAACAGAAACCAAAAACCACATAAATACATGGAAACTAAATAACATCTTTCTGAACAATGACTGGGTCACAGAAGAAATTGAAGAAGAAATTAAGCAATTTATACAGTTTAATGATAATGCCAACACAACATACTAGAACCTATGGGATACAAAGAAAGCAGTGCTACGAGGGAAATGCATTGCATTGAATGCTCACATCAGGAAGACAGAACAAGCGCAAATAAACAACTTAATGTTGAACCTCAAATGTCTAGAAAAAAAAAAATCAAACCCGAAGCTCATACAAGAGAGGAAATTATTAAGATCAGACCTGAAATTAATGGAATTGAGACTAAGAAAACAATACAAAGAATCAATGAATCAAAGAGTTGCTTCTTTGAAAGAGTAAATAAAATAGACAAACCTTAGCCAATCTTTTTTTAAAAAAAAAAAAAAAGGAAAGAAAAGACCCAAATCCATGCAATAAAAATGAAAAGGGTGAAGTCACAACCGACCCTACAGAAATCCAAAGGATACCAGCACCTACTTCAAGAACCTATACCAAACAAGATGGAAAACACTGAAGAAATGGACATATTCTCAGAAACATATGAATTACCAAGACTGAATCAAGAAGAGATAAGAATACTAAATAACCCAATATCAGCCATTGAAATTGAAGAGGTAATTAAAAACCTACCAACAAAGAAAAGCCCAGGTCCTGACGGTTTCACAGCTGAATTCTACAAGAAATTCAGAGTTGATCTAATACCATTATTCCTCAAACTCTTTAAAGAAATTGAAAAGGAAGCAGTACTTCCAAAATCATTCCTGGAAGCAAGCATTACCCTGATACCAAAACCAGAAAAGAATCCAACCAGAAAAGAGAACTATAGGCCAATTTCCCTAATGAACATAGATTCAAAAATTCTCAATAAGATATTGGCAAACAGAACGCAATGGATTATCAAGAAGATTATACATTACAATCAAGTAGGATTCATCCCAGGGATGCAGGGATGGTTCAACATAGGCAAATCAATACATGTAATACACCATATCAACAGAATCAAAGACAAAAATCACATGATCATCGCAATAGATGCAGAAAAAGCATTTGACAAAATCCAACACCCATTCATGATAAAAACTCTACAGCAATTAGGAATAGATGGTCTATATCTAAATCTGATAAAAGCCATCTTTGACAAACCAACGGCCAACATCACACTAAATGGTCAGAAACTGGAAATTTGCACACTGAAATCTGGAACAAGACAAGTTTTCCACTATCATCACTATTATTCAATATAGTTCTAGAAACATTAACCAGAGCAATCAGGCAAGAGAAAGAAATAAAAGGAATAAAGATAGGAAAGGAAGAAGTTAAACTGATACTTAACAGAGAAGACCCCAAAAATTCCACCAAAACCTTCTAGATTTAATAACTAAATTCAATTGTGTAGGTGGATACAAAGTCAACACCCAAGAGTCAATAGCATTCCTGTATATCAATAACAAACTCACTGAGAAAGAAATAACAGAACATATTCCTTTCACAATCACATCAAAAAAATGAAATACTTAGGAATCTATCTAACAAAGCAAGTAAAAGATCTTTTCATTGAAAACTACAGTACTCTAAAAAAGAAATTGAAAGGGATTTCAGAAAATGGAGAGATATCCCATGTTCATGGGTAGAAAGAACCAACATAGTGGAAATGGCCATATTTCCTAAATTACTATACAAATTTAATGCAATTCCAATCAAAATACCAATAACATTCTTCACAGAATTAGAGAAAATAATCATGAAATTCATCTGGAACCAGAAGAGACCAAGAATAGCCAAAACAATCCTGGGCAACAGGAATAAGGCAGGGAGCATCACAATCCTCGACTTGAAATTATACTGTAAAGCTACTGGGATTAAAAAAAAAAAAAAACAGCATGGTACTAGCTCAAAGACAGACCCCAGGACCAATGGAACTGGCTAGAAGATGCAGGAACAACTCCAAATACACTCAAATACCTCATCTTTGACAAAGGAGCCTAACACCCTCACTGGAAAAAAGATAGCTTCTTTAATAAATGGTGCTGTAAAAATTGGCTTGCCATATGCTGCAAACTAAAACTAGATACATGTCTCTCATCATGTACTAAGCCAAAATCAAAGTGGAGCAAAGATCTAAATATTAAAACAGAAACACTAAATTTACTGGAGAATAGAATAGGAAGAACTCTCGAAGACATAGGGGTAGGAAAAAAAATTTTTTTGAACAGAACCAGGACTGCATGGGAAACAATAAAAAGAATCAATGCTTAGGATGACATCCTATTAAAAGCCTTTTGCACAGCAAAAGAAATCACCAATACAGGAGGGCAAAAACCCACAGACTGGGAAAAAATTTTTGCCAGCTGTCTCTCAGACAAAGGTCTAACATCTAGAATATATAAAGAACTCAAAAAAAATCAAACCCCCCAAATTTAAAGACCCTTCCAAAAATGGGCATCTGAAATGAATAAGCATTTCTCAGATGAAGAAATAAAAATAGCAAATAAATATATGAAAAAATGTTCAACATCATTGGTCATTCGAGAGATGCAAATCAAAACAACACTAAGATTCCCTCTCACTGCAGAAAGAACAGCTATTATCAAGAAATCAACCAATAAGTAAAAAGTGCTCGTGGGGCTTCAGGGAAAAAGGAACCCTCCTCCACTGTTGGTGGGAATGTAGACTGGTCCAACCACTGTGGAAATCAGTGTAGAGATCCCCCAGAAAACTACAACTAAAGGTTCCATTTGATCCAGCTATTGCTCTGCTTGGTATCCTCCCAGAAGAATTAAAATCATCATACCACAGAGATATATGCACAGCCATGTTCATAGCAACGCAGTTTGTAATAGCTAAGTCTTGGAAACAACCTAAATGCCCAACAACCAATGAATGGCTAAAGAAGATGTGTTTTTTCTACACAGTGGAGTAGTACTCTGCCATAAAAAAGGATAAACTAGAGACATTTGTAGGTAAATGGATGCACCTTGAGAACATACTCTTAAGTGAAATAAATCAGTCACTCATGAGTACACATTGAATTGTTTCTCTGATATGAGAAACTATAAGCGCAAATAAGGACAAAGAGGTATAATAGATATTATGTTAAAAAACGGTAGAATTCAAGAGAGGAGAACTAGATAGGGAGAAGGGGGAAAAGAAAGAAGGGGAAAAGACAGAAGAAAATGGAAAAATGTAAATAAACCTGCTGCAAATAGGGAAGGGTGGGAAACAGAAGGGAGGGAAGGGGAAGAGGGGTGAACCAAGATATACCATGTACAGGTACAAAATAACCACGTTGAATATGATCATTATGTATACAATGTACCAATACATGTTCTTGGTTAAAAAAAAAAAAGAAAAATAAAAAGAAAACAGCTGGGTCAGAACATATGGGCACTCAAAACAATGAAGTCAAACATCCTGCTCTTCCCGTGGGAACCACAAGCCCCACAGTTTCCCCACCACCTTGGCACTTTCTCTGCTGCTGCAGAAAACCACAGACTGAGTAAATTATGAATAATGGAATCCATCTAGAGAGACAGATGGGCAGACAGGAAAAGGGATAGGAATTCCCAGGACAACTGCCCTCCTCCCATGATAAAGGCATGAGGCCATTCCTCAGTGTGCAGCAGCTTACTAGTGTTATAATGGCACTATTGTGTTAATGTGTTACATGCTGTGTTACAATTAACCCACCTCTTAACCGTGTTCCTTTGGCAATTATGTTTCAACATGACTTTTGGAGGGAATATTCAAGCTATAGCACCCAACCATATCCTAAACAGTTTTTCTTGCCTTTCCTATCCCAGAGAATAGCATTATCACCAAGTCAAAATTCTATAGTTTTCCTTAGAATTTCCTCTCTCTCCTCTCCCTCACCTCCACATCTCACCACACCCTGCCTTATCTGGCCCCAAACACCTCTCAGTACATTCTGTCCACCCCATCCCCACTGCAACCCCTGTTGCTCAGGACACTCTCACTTCTAGACCTCAGTTTCTAAATGCTGGTACTTATTCCTGGACTCTGTCAAACTGTTCCACATCCTGCCAAGGAACAAGATCTTCCTGAAACATAAACTTGATCCTATACACTTCACAGGTTCCTGTAGTCCTGGCTCGTAGGACCCCTCATGATGTTTATTTACATCTCAACCCTAACCCACCATTGTAGTGACATTATTCCCCACTGAGTCTTGAATTTGCCAACCTCTTTGACTCAAAGACATCACACATGCTTCTTCTACCCCAAATCCTGCTGCCTTCACCCAACTCCTGTAACCCTTGTGCTGGTGAACTCCTACTCATCCAGCAAGGATTATATTGCAATTGTCTGAGTCTCCTACTAAAGTATAAAGTCCTTAGGGCAGGGTCATTCCTCACTCACCTTTATATTCTTAGTGCCAAATTCAAGTATAGTAATACATGCAATAACCATCGAGTAAAGGGACGCTCCTTATATTTCTTGAACTGATGGGTGAAGCTTATTTAATCTTCTTAACAATCCTGCATAACAGGTATTATTATCCTCATTTAAAGGAACTCAAAGAAGTTAAGTAATTTGTGCCAGTCACCAGAGCAGGGAAGTAGCACTCGGGATTCAGCCTGTAGCAGAGCAAGTATAAAGTTCGTGCTCTTTCTGTTCCACGGCATTGGGCATGTCGACTGCATGCAACCAAAACACAGAGCTGGGGACACAGTTCCCCCCCCCCAAACATGGCATTAAGAGTCAAGATGGACAGGGGAGAGAGACAGATTTGCAAAGTCATCCTAAGACGATGCAGCAGTGGCACACGGGCATTGAGTGTGCACAGAGAGAACGGCCATAGGAGAGAGGGAGGTAAAGGTAGAAAGAAATTAGGAGTGCTGTGGTGTAAAGGCTTGGTGAGCATGGATTGGCAAATTTAGGAAGAGAATCCTGGCCAAAGGCAGGAAATAAGTTTGGTTTTCTTATACATCCCTTGCTACATCAGAATAAACTTAAGAAATTAACATTCTTAGTACAGATGACAAGGCTGCTAATGCCAATATTTTGACATTTTGAAACACCAAAATGATTAAATGTACAAGAGATAAATGCCAGCAGGAATGATTTCTCAGAAGCAACATGCATCATACTGAGAGTGTCTTTTTTGGATGCTTCCAGAGTCCTCAGGCAGGCCATTATGAATGTATTTCTTCGTGTCTTGTGCCTCATCAATGTATTCTGCTGTGTTCCAAGTGCTAATTAAAATTGCAAGCTGATTGCCAAGGAAAAAGCAAAAGTGCTTACATTAAAATAAGTGTCTAAATTAAATGGCTCAAAACAGAGAATCTGACTCCAAGTTGACATATAGTTCTCACTCTATCCCATAATTGTCCAGGGACCAGGCTGAGACTCAGACGTAAAATTTAATAGTGCATTTTTCCTGGCATTTATAATTATTCAAAATAAGACAGAACTTTAAAGTTTACAAAAAGCAGCTTCCTAAGCAGGACATCATCCCATTTTGTCCTCAGAAGATGGAAATGATTTGATTTGGAGTTCCGAAGTTAAATGGGAGGATTACATTTACATATCTGAAGACTGAAGGGAATAAAAGGTTGCCAACCACCTGACTTTCTTCGCAAGTTGAAGAGTACAATTTTTAACTCATTATGTATTGAGGTTGGTTTGCATTTTTACTGATAAAATAGTTAAGTAAAAACATTTAGAATATTAGTCTATTTTTATTGAGGATTTACTATTTAGGAAGTCTTATTTGCAATGTCCAAGTTCTATATGTAGTTAAGAAATTTTACCAACATCTTTTATTCTTCTTAAAATTGTCTCAGCACAATGATTTGTAGAATAAACCTTTTAAAATTTTTCTTGTTTGGCTTTAAGATAATTAATCATGCACTAGGAATTAAGTTTGTGACAGGCACTCAGAGATACCTTTTAATAATCATTCTTGCCCATTCTATTCAGCCAATGCCCTGCCCCACGATGTGTTTCCTAGCACCTAGTCCTGCAAACTGAGTCTTAAAGCTACTCAGACATCGTGCAACTTCCTACCTCTCCCACTGTGTGCATGTCCCACCACCTGCCTGGGGGGCCCATAAATGATAGTCAACAAATTTTGGCTGAAAAATAAATACTAATGTCTGGCGGTTGAATGTAAGGAATTTAAGATACACATTATGGTTGAAAATAGGGCAGTTGAATCCATCAGAAGAAAAATAACAGTACAAGTGAGTGCCAAGTCAACACTTGGTGCCAGCCTAAAATAACTCAAGGGGTTACTAAAAATCATACAATTTTAAAACTGAAAGGAAACTTGAAGACAAGTGATCCTGCCTTCTGCTGCACAGATCAGGAAACTGAGGCCCAGCGCACATGCCTGGTTTCATGACTACCCAACCAGGTCTCCTAACTCACAAGTTTATGGCTTCCTCGTTATATTTCGCTCTATCTCTGGAGAACTCTTTTAGCCGATTACAATCACTGGAGACAACACACTATAGTGGAATCCAAAACAAATATTTTGCTCACTTTGACACAGAAGCAGAGTAGATTGTTTTCAGAAAACCATCTGTTAACTAAAAACAAATGCTTGCATGGGTGAACCCACCTGCGTTTGTATGTGTGTCCCTGAAGGATTAACTGATGCTGCCCATCTTAAAATTTAGTGCTTTTTAAAATACATACTAAAATGTCTTGCAGATTCGTTACTAAAACACACTCCTGAAACAAAGAAAATCACTTGTTCTCAAGGGAGAAGCTAGTTATGCTGTCAATAAAACAGACACTGTCCATCGAACACCAGTAAAGAAAGCTGCTCATACCACTTAGGCTTTCTCCACGGTATATTATTAAGATATTAGAGGGAAATAAAAGGCAGATTTGGAGAGAACATAAAGTTGCCCAAAGTCAATGGAATCAACTTATTTTTGTGAAACTGGCTTTACTAGCTACCTTTAAGATAAACTAGAAACTATGTGTTCATCAGGCTTGTAAAAATAAAATCAAACTGATTAAATTTAGTATTTTTATGACATGGGGGAATGAACCCAGGGCCTTTGCACTGAGCTACAGCTCCACTGCACCTGCTTCAAAATTTTTCAGTCAGGGTCTGGCTGAGTCACTAAGTTGCACAACCTGAGCTAGAAATTCACCAATCATTATAATCTCTTAACTTTTACTCTCATTTTTTATCCATTAGATTTAGCTATCTGATAACACTAATCGTGTAAGTAAAAGTTTGTTTCTAATGCTGCAAATCATTTTTAAATATTCAATTTTAATGTTTATTATAGTGCTTGTATTTACGACCCTAATGTATCTGGCTAAATATTCTTTCTTAAGCCAGGCATGATGGTGCACACCTGTAATCCCAGCAGAATTACCATGAGTTTCAGGCCAGCCTGGGTTACACAGCAAGTTCAAGGCCAGCCTGAACTACATAATGAGACCTTGTCTCAAAAAAGCTGAAATAAATAAATATTTGCCAAAGTCACAATACATATTTTCTTTTTATTGTTGTTTGAAAAATTAATCACAGTAGTGTTCTCCTTCATGAATGTATAAGCCTAAGTTATAGTATTTATTAAGCATCTAGACAGAAGACAAACAGGTAAGAGTTGTTTATTATTTGAAATTAATACTAAACTGAAAAGTGTCAGAAACAGCAGAAGTATTTTGCATATAAACACAAATTTAAAATGGAAAAGAGGGAACTATAATAGATGTGTGTAAAAGAACAATTTGAAAATCTAAGGCCTTGAAATCAGATAAATAAATTTATAACAGCTGGAAAGCATAAACCAAATGAATGATTTTGAGCATCTGAAAATTTATTATGCATTTGCAATAATTTTGGATCATCAAGACAATAAACACATAATTCAATGGGCATAAGAATGGAGGACACCTAAATAATAGATTTCTCTAAGAATCAGAGAGTGCATTCACCTATCAGTATCTCAGAAGATACTGGAAAATTATTGTAATAGAAAAACTGACTAATGAAGAGCATAAAAGCAAAATACAAAAGTAAGATCATAGCTCAAAAAAACTTAAAGGCAGAGAGTAAAGAGTAAAATTACTGCTACCAAAATCCATGGAAGTTAAACTAGAAACATTAGGAAAGGGTAACAGTTGTCCTAAATATTGCATAAAGTCTTCTGATTTTCAACAACTATTTTGTGAATGGCCAAAAGAAGTAGTAACTCACCAGTAGGGAATAATGAAAATAGGATAATAAAATATTCTGAAAGACAACATCCGAAAGGTCCAGCAACATGAACTGGGTGGTAAATCAGGCCTCTTCTGCCTCCCAAATTTTAAAATGAAAGCCTTTGCTAGCTGGAATTATAAGGGGGGAGGACTGACCACTAGCAACAAATTTACTGGAAGATTTGACTTTAATGGGTTCTTATTAATTAACTAAATGATTAAAACCATTCCAAGCATGACATGTCTATTTTGTTTTTATGATGAAAAATGAGCAGTGTTCTCTCTTTTCAAAGAGAGAAACCTGTAATTAAGAATTTAATAAGTCATTACCAGAGTCCTTTTCTTAGTACTGTATTTTGGAATTTTCCAAAAGTTGAAAATCCAATACAAAATAAATATATATCTGATTATGAATAAAATGAACTATTAGTCAACACAGCATGGATTTATGTCCATATACTCTTATTATATAAACAGAACTCACCTTTAGGCACTCAGAATATCTTTTATTAAACATTCCTTTGAACAAAGTATAATTTTCAGTAAGTCCTATTTATAATGATTTCAATCATATAGTATCATGGCAGAGAAATGCTTTTAGAAATAAGACTTTGCTCATGACTATTTTAGTTAAGTTGTAACAGGTACATTAGAACCAAAGACACATTATTCAATTTGTGGAACAAACTGAGCTGATGTCATTTGGAAATCCATGGAAGGGAGCCCAGAAGGATAAAACACAATGAGAGAGAGAGAGAGAGAGAGAGAGAGAGAGAGAGTGTGTGTGTGTGTGTGTGTGTGTGTGTGTAGAGAGAGACAGAGAGAGAGAGAATGATTGCCAGAGATAGAAAATATTATTACAAAAGCCTAGATACATAATAAACTCACACAAATTCAGTGTGAAGGCTTGTGCTGGGCCCAGCGGTATTTTTTATTTCTGTAGAACCTCGATGGCAAAGCATTTCAGTTTTTTTTAAAATCTCAACTCTTATTTTTCTCCTTGAAGGTAAAATGGTGAATAAATTAAATTCAGGACTCTAGTCTGCATCTGTATGACCAAAATGAACTGTATTACAGTAATCTTCTCACATACTAGTTCAGGGCTGTTAACTGACACCGTCAGGCAATGTTCTTGACTGAAGTGTGCACTGGTACCAACAGGAAACTCACCCGCAGTGCAGAAACCCCGAGGCCTGGGATGAAAGCTGTAGAGGCTCAGAGACCAGGTGAGAATCCGGCAGGCTGAAGGAGGAAGAGCTAATGCACAGAACGTAAAGAAGGTGCACACGGACTTGTGTGCCTTCGATGTGTTATCCACACAGTTGCATTTCAATTCTCCGCAGTCAAATTTTAGCACTACTTAAAAAGAGCTCTCTAATTAAGGATTTCATGCTTTCCTTCAAATCTTGATAGTACAGGCCTATCAAGCTGTTTTTCATCCGGGAGTTTGAAAAGATTTTAGCACAAACTTTGGGAGCCAGAAGAAGCCACTAGAGTCTAATCCAATACTCAGTTGGGGAAAATGAAAGAGAAAGATGTCACTTGTGCTGATTGGGTCCAAGACTTTCTAGTTAAAGCGTCAAAGAGAATCCAGGGGTTTTCACGTCTCCGGACTCTTTCATCAAAGCATTTGATATTTTAATTACAGTACTCAGGAAAAATGTAGGGAACTAATTTCAAACTTTTTTGGTGGGGGAATATGCCAGAAATGTGATAGCAGATAAACTGCTTTATAATTGAGAAATGAAAGCTTCATAGTCTAAATAAAAGGAGGTATTCAAAGTTACCACAAAGGGAGGAGGGGCAGATGAAATAGCATTTTTTTTCCAGTTTTGGCTACAGAAGAGATACTGCATTATTTACTAATGAAGGGCATTGAGGGCCAGAGTGAAAATCTTTCTAGAGTCACAAAGTTAAATGTGTGGCCAAGAGAGTATCTTTCCCAAGGATTGAAACTACAAGTTCTGTGTTCCTTGCACCATGCTGTGCTACTCCTGAAAGAATGCATATGTGCAAAACTGAAAAACATCACGAATTTTAAAACTTATTTTATGAAATGATGGACTATAATGATTTGGTTTAGACATTAAGCATAAGAGTCTATATGCTCAGTAAGGTAATTTTCTGAAGCTCTGAATTTCTGGTTCATAAACAATAGATCTATGTACTTTGGTCACAAAACCATGATTGTTAGATCTTTGATTAGTAAAATACAGTTATTCACTTTATTTTTGAAAACTATGCATAGTAGACATCAACTTTCCATTCTTTTTAAAAATGGTATTTTGTGTTTTGCAATCTTCCAGACACAATAGACACAGTGGCTATGACAACCACAAGACTTCCCAACTTCCTATTTCTCAACTCACATCCAAATATTCATCACTTTTCTCTATTACAATTATTTTCCCCCCAGTGAAGTATTTACCAGTCACTAGTTCAATGAAGTACTCGTTGCTTGCAGAATTATGTTAAAGTTGAATTACCAGAGCTTGCTGTCATCCAAATCTGGTTTCTATCTTATTAATTTAAGATAAAATTATTTTAGAGTAGTGTTTGAATTTTCATTAATAGAGTTACTATATTTTTATTCCTATTTTTTAACGATGGTGCTATAAATCTTAGCCTATATCCTTTAACTGGTATAATTTTAGCTGCCATGTACTTTCTGCTGAGATTTGCTGGTTCCTCTGTGTTGCATCTTTTTTTTTTTTTGAGATAGGGTCTCACTAGTTGCCCAGGCTGTCCTCCAACTTGTGATCCTCCTGCCTCAGCCATAACTTAACATTCTGAAGATTCAGAATACGTATTGGAAAGTATCCTTTCCTGAACTTTGAGTGTGTTGCAATAGGTTGAATTAACTTTGGAAAATCAATTTTCCACACACAATAAACTATATATGCAATTATCAAAACTTACACAGGGGAATAGTGTTAATAGAAAAATTTATATTCGTGTTTGTTTTAAAAACACATCTTAGTATATTGACTTCAGTAGGGGTTTGAGATTGTGTAGTTTCACATCAGATAAAATAACACTGCTCTAGTGAAGATAGTCGATTCAAGAGCAGCTACAAATCCCTCAACTTTCCCACACCACCACATTGCTCCTCTTACTGGCCCAAACACCTTTGGTACCGAGGCTGGACAGAATTGCTTCTCTCTTCTCTTTGCTGGTTATCTTAAAGGACGAAGCCTTTGGAACATTGTCTCTCCCCAGGCCTGAAACACAAAATGAGAGAAATCCATTCCTACAACTGGCCGCTTTAGAGGGGAAACGGGATTTCTTCCCTTCTAGCCGGTGAGTTAAAGGCAGGGACAGCAAGCCAATAAAGGTGGTGAGACAGTAAACAGAAACTGACAGCAACGAGCAATAAAAGAGTATTTCCTTCTTGACAGTCAGTACCTAATAGGATGAAGATTATTTTACACTAAAGATAGAATAATAATAGAAATTGAGCAGGAAAGAACCTTAAGACCATAGGGTGGTCAGTATCTTTTGATTTTCAAAATGATTTACATAATTTCACCAGGGCGTTTGTTTTTAATTGGTTCAGTAAGGCTCACTTTTAACTAAAAGCAACCCGATGCAAACAATTTTATTGAGGATGGTCGCAGGAATAGTTTAGGAATGCAATGTCCTGCGTGCCGTCCGGGTTCACTGAGGATCAGTTCCTCCTGTCACCGGCAGGGTGAAGGTGGTCAGCTCCCACCTGCCAGGCTTTATGAGTCCGCCTCCATCCCTCACCTGGGCCTCCGCCCTGCCGTCAAGCTGCCGGGCCTGCCCTCAGGCTGCTCCCTGAGCGGCGCACCTGGTTTTAAAGTTGCCGAGAATTCGCAGTCAGGTGACGGGCCGCTGACAGCAAAATCCTCAGGACATCCCTGGTCAGTCAGTGCCCGATTTCACTCCATCCAGGCGCGTTTATCTCCGCTCCTAGGGAAGTTTCCAGGCAGCTTAAGTGTTCCGGGAACAATTCATCTTGCTTTTGCTAATCAAAAGTTTACAAAAGCACAGGTGAGGCCCAGAACTGGCAGAGGCCAGAGGCACCGGCGTCACGTGAGAGGCCGTGCACAAAGGTCGCCCGCCGGCACCGTCCCTGCGCGACCCGTCCGCGAGCCTCCCGCTCTGGCCCAGCCCGAGGCTCCTCCCGACACTCGGGGCAGAATGTCCGCGCCGCCCGCGCCCTCGAGAGCGCCCGGCACGTCGGGCTGAGTCCCCCCGGGCGGGCCGCCTCCCTCCCGCGCCCCCACCCGTCTGTCAACCCCCCAGCCCCGAGGCGTTCTGGCCCAAGTGCTTTGGGAACTGTCACCGGCCGGGGAATGTGACAGTGACGGGCGACCATAAATATGCAGGAGCGAGCGAGCCAAAGCGGCAGGCATCCGGGGCCGGCGCTCGCGGGGGACGGGCAGCTGGAGCCGGGCCCGGGTCGCCGCGGCCGCGCTGCCGAAGCCGGACGGCCGGCACCGACGCACTCGGGGCACCGCGGCTGCGGCGGGGACCCCGGGCGGGCGGCCGCGCTCCCAGCAGACGGCGGGCAGCGCGCTCCGCCGCCCCCGCGCCCCGCCGCCGCCCCGCCCGGGCCCGAGCTCCGCAGGAGGCGCCCGCTGTCCCCGGCCGCGCGCCCCGGCCACATGGAGCCCTCCGCGGCCGCCCGCCACGGCGACGGCAGGAAGAAGATGGCGGCCGCCGTAGCGGCGGCGACGGCGGCGGCGGCTTCGCACGCGCCGCTGACGCCAATGGCGCGCGCCGGCCGGCGAGCTGCGGACGGCGGCGCCGGCGGCCCGGGCGAGGGGCGGGGCGAGGCGGGGAGGGGGCCGGCCGCGGGCGGAGGCCGGGCCGCAGGCTGGAGGGAGGCGGCGGCGGCGGCGGCGGCGGCGGCGGCGGCGGCGGCGGCGGCGGCGGCGGGGACGGTTGGCGGCGCGCGGAACATGGCGGGCGTCGGCGACGCGGCCGCCCCGGGAGAAGGCGGCGCGGGCGGCCAGGAGCGGGACGGGCGCGGCGAGGCGGAGCCGGAGCGCGGTGGCGGCGGGCACGGGCCCCCGCCGGCGCCTCAGCACACGGAGACGCTGGGCTTCTACGAGAGCGACCGGCGGCGGGAGCGGCGCCGCGGCCGTGCAGGTGAGGCGGGAGGACGCGCGGCGGCGCTAGGCCGCGGCGGGCGGCCCCGGGAGCCGCGGAGCCCGCGAGCCGCGGCCGCTGACAGCCCCGCGGACGGCCGGGCCAGGGCCCCGGCGGAGCGTGCCCGCGTCGCGCCCCGGCGGGGCTGGCGGTCGCGGGCATCGCCCACGGCGGGGCGGCGCACAGGAGACCGCGCGGTTTCTTAGAGATCTTCCTGCCAAGGTGACTTTTGTTGTTGTTGGTCCGTATTTTAAGCGAACTTGAGCGTAGAAACCTGTTAACTTGCCCTCCAAATAGATCATTTCACAGACTCAGCTGACAAGTTGTGGTAAGGACTGTGAAGTTGAGTCGTTTTCCTCGGAGGAGAAATATTTAGCCACCCTTAAAATGGTGCATGGGAACTTTTTCCTGAACTGAAACTGCCACATGAGAAAATCCGTATCGCACATGGATCCTTGCAGCGAACGCTTTGAAGTGTGCTATCATACAACTCGGCTTAGGGTTTTATTATTGCTTTTAAAGAACTTTTTAAAAATTGTCTTTATATTTATGTTGCAGCTGTGTATCGGGATTAGAAGGAAGATTTTGAGGTATATGTTTTAATCTAGAGTGGTCACTGGCTTTTAATTACATAATTCTGAGTCTCGAATAGCAGCTGAACCATAACCCCATTAAATTTCTTACGACTAAAAGATTGATTCAAATACAGTTGAATAGGGGCTTCATTAGCCATTATTTCCTGCAATTCGTGCAAATAAATGTTTCAGCTGGCTGACTGCGTCATTGATCATTCGTGAGTATTGAAATTATAGAAGTACTTAAAGGCTGTAGGACTGATCAGAGGAGATCTCACTTGAGTTTGCTAATTCTCGGAACTGGGCATAGATTTTTGAATAGGTCCACATCTTTGAAAACTTAAGTATGGACTGTGCCTCATTTGGTTTTTTTTAACGAACCACTTAAAATTTCTCAACCCTACTTTATTTGCTTTAGCTCTCTGTTAAACACTTGCTTGCAATAGTATTTGCTTTCTAAATTGGCAGGCTCTAAGGGAGATAAAGTATTGAGTCTCTCAGCTGTCGGTTTAGACTTGACTGTTGAAAGTACTCTTGTGTGAATAGGAATAGATGTGACCAGGTTTCACTATAGTTTCTTTAAAATATTTCTGACTTTCAGGAAACTCAACATTTTTAGAAGTCATTTTGTTGCTTGCATGGAGAGAAAATGAAGTTAAGAGGAGGTTTTCATGAGCACAGGCCTTGGGCTGTTGGAGTAGCACCTGGTTCTCCTTCCCTGGTTCTTCTGGGAGGGAGCTGGGGTGGGCCCGGGTGCTTGGACTTGCATAGATGCTGTCGGGCCACACACTCCTTGCCTCTCATGGTTCACTGAACATGGTGTCCTTAAGGTGTTTGAAGCTGGACTTGTAACCCACAGCTGCAGGAAGTCCTCATGAGAGACTCTTCCAGCTTCAGCTGTTGGCATGGTTCTCTGTGTTTCTCCAGTTCCATCAGTTCTGTGAGGAGAGGTGACCATGGTCACTCCTGTTTTGTTAAGTCACACTAGCTTGGGGGCTCAGGACCTAGGCCAGCACCCCAGGGGTTTCAGCTGTGGCCTCGGGTGGTCTACCTTCTGTCCACTGTTGTCTGTGCTCTAAGCCACACTACCCTGGCAGCCCGACGCCCACCTGTAAGCGATGCTGCACTTGGCAGAAACTTCCCCCTTGTTAGTGTTCTTAGCCAGTCTCCCTTCACTCTGACCCTCCAGGGCTGCTCCCTTCCACTGCCGTGCGATCTGTCCTCTCCCTGAACACTGTTCCCTGGGCCCGAGGGCCTTTCAGCAGCACCCCACCTAGCGTCAGACAGAAAACGTTGCTCTGAGTCAGACTAGCCTTCCAAGGCTGGGCGCTCACTCACCCTCTTGCTGTGTCACCATGTCCATGCTTCGTAGTTGTTCCTCTGTACTTGTGCTGTTGTCCCCCTCTGCAACTTAGGGCAGCCTTTGTCTTTCCTTTTTGACAGTCACAAACTTGGTGTCTTTGTCCTGACCATCAGATGCAAAGTCTTCCCTATCATTTCTCCCAAGGAATTCAAGGCTCTTGGGAGACATCTGTTTGTCAGTCTTTACAGCCTAGGGTTCCATCAATGAATATATAGTTTAAGTGCTTATCCATAATCTCTCCACCTGAGTAAAGTATAATGTTTATAGTGTTTGTTTTGTTGTATTCTTGTCCTTGTTGGTTTGCTTATAAAAATAAACACATATTTTAGCTTTTGTATTTACAGCAGTATGTGCAGTACTGTGTACACTTATCTATATCAAATGTAAATTTTCTTTTTCCTTTCACTCTTTCATGGCTTAATTCTCAGAACTCCCTTTTTTACTTACACATTTCCTGACAGTAGACTGAAACTTGTCTCAGTTGTTGGTACGTACACATTAAGAGACGGATATCTCACCATTCCTAAATGTGGTTGCAGGCCTTGAATTCTGGGAATAATGGTCATCAAAAACCTGTAGTTTCACCTCTTCTGTCCTTTTTCATACTCTTAAAAATAATACCAATTTCTATTTTAATGTTTGACATAAGACCACATAGTACTCCTTATTATCATGTTCTTGTGTTTGTTTTTAACACCTGACTGACCACAAAAGTTCTAGGCAAAAGAGTTTCTGTAGAGCCACCTTCACCTTTGGGAATCTACATTCAGCAAGTCAACTTTGGACTAAGAATTAGGCAATCTGTGTTCTCAACTTGATGCAGTTATGAACTGCTTTGTAGACTCTGTGCTTGCTTGGCCTGCTTGCCTAATCTGTTTGGTTCTGTTTCATAAACCGGCTACTAAATAGTATCTAAATTATCTAAGTTGGTTTAGTCACTATGGAAACTTCACAGAAGGCTCAGTATAAAATAAGTGCAACACCTGCCAGTGAGCATAACACAATACCTAGGGAAGGCAAGTGTGGGAGAGGCATAGGAATAGGTATTGCTTGTAAAACGAAAGAACTTGAAGTACAGTGCACGCCACAGTACTGTTCCGAGTGGCGACTGTTGACCTGTGGAGCTGACACTTCTCTCTCTCTCATTCTCCTGTTTGTCTTTACCCATCCTTAGACCTCTCTTCATCAGAGGCTGAGCAGCGGCAGGAAGAAAGATCGAACCCTAGAAAAGCTGAGTAATCTTTTTAACAGTTCCCACAAAGGATTTCTAGAAGGAAAAGTACTTTGACTATTCATATTCCTTATGTTCTATTATTTGTGTAATTGAAATTTTAAGTTCTTCTTATAAACACTACTGTTTTATTGAAATAATTTTAACTATCTTCACCTTCCATAGACTACATTATATAGTTACCTCTGTGGTCTAAAACTCAGGGAATTCTGAAAGTATGCAATAATTTTTTATTTACAAACAAAAATAAAAATAATTTTAAATCTGCTGGGAAATGATTTGGAGTAACCATGAGCCTGAGACAGATAAAGCAAAATTATCTTCCTCTCTGCTTTTCAGATTCTCACCTACTTTGCTTAATTAGTATATATAAACTAAACAACAAGAAGTTACTCACTTAGGTTTTTGGTCAGTTCATTATCTTGGCATTTTAAAATGTTTAACTTCAACCTAGTTTACCTTCCAAAAGTTAGCCATAGCAGATCATTTGTGTATCTCTTTGGGGAATATTTGCATTAAAAATGTCTCTAGAAAGGCTATATCATTGACTGTCAGATATTGCTATTCTATTCCCATTTTTAGTGGTTTGCTTAGAAACTTTGTGACCTTGGAAAAAACAACTTTATTTTTTTGTATCAGTTTTCCATCTCTGAATTCATGAATATTCTACCTGTTCTTTACTTTGCTAAATAAGATTATACACATTTTCTGTGTTAATGTGTAATAGATATAGCTTAAAAACTTGAATGTACTGTGTAAAATGGTTCCTTTACTTCCATTTGACTTAGAAGGGCAGAATTGCCATTGTATTGATTCCCAGAAAAGTTGATTCCTAAGTGGCCTTGCATGGGGAATGCCTCTGTACCTCTGTGATAAGCTTACATTTAATATTTTAGTGTAACCATAGTAAAGCTTTCAGTTACTTAAGACTGGAGATTTGCATGTTTCATATTTTCTTGACTGTTAACCAGTATTACTTTCCAATTTACTTTTTAAATGTGCAATGCTATTTTAAGAAGGATATATTTAGCCTTATTACTAAACATATAAATATATTTGTGATTACTCATTACTTTGAATTAATACTTTTTTATCCTAGGTTCTTATTTCTAAAATAAGCTATCACAGAGGATAATTAAATAGCTCTTATTTTAGGGGCAAGGAAGAAGCAATTTATACCATACTTTTTCTCAAATTTAAGGTACTGGATTACAGAGGTGAATATTGATTTAAAATATACCAGAGGAGTTGGTTTGAGTTTATGATTGGTATTACTTTCCTTGTATTAAATATCTACAATTGGCAAAATAATTCTTCTAATGTAGAAGCACTTATGTTATCATTTTTAAAATAGCTCTAGAAGAACTTTTTCTGCATAATTTTGGTTAAATGAACTAAAAGTGGTTGACATCTAAAATGTTAAATCAATGTTTGGAAAATAAATATTATTTTATTTTGAAAAGACCACTTTTA
>PVJO010025457.1:0-22692 GCA_004026905.1 Hystrix cristata | reverse complement strand
ATGGCCACACATTGCACCGCGAAACCCACCTGGAGAAAAGCCAGACTGAGCTAATTGTTCTCTGGCTTCTTCCCTCCATGTACGCTCATCTTCTTCTGAAGCCTTCTTAACCCTTTCTTCAGTCTCATGCTTTCTCCCAATTTTCTGGGCCCTCAGTTGAATGGTTTTTTTAAGCATTGCTAAAGTGGTGGTGAACCTATGGCACGAGTGCTGCAGCAGGCTGTTTGTATCACTGAAAGCTCTAAAAGGTTCGCCGTCACTGATTATAGCGTCTTCTTATAATCCATTTTACAGGCAAGAGCAAAATCCTGGGCTGCCTCTTCCCAGTGTCCCAGAAGTCTGTGTCCCTTCCCTTGCCACTTGAAAGACTGAGCTGAATCTGGATTGATTTTGGTTGTTCTGTCACAGTCTCAAATGGCAGCATTTGGCCTCTGTAATTTGATGAAGACATTGGGTCTCTTTGCGTATAGAACGGGTCAAGTGAAGTTTCAGTTTGATGGTATCTGTGAACAAGTCAAGGGCTTTCTATTGTTCACCATCCTTTAGGGCTTCCTGGTAAATACTTTCTTATCATTTGCCTGACTGGTCATTTCCATTATCTCTCATCCTTATCTGTTTCCTGAGGCTTATATATCTAATTCAATCAGAACTTCATTGTCAATTTCTAGACTACTTTTCTTATTTGATGGTCATCTATTTTCCTCTGCCCCCTTATTATTTGTTTTTCCTTAATATTTTCTTTAGAGTTAGCTTCATGAGTAGAGGTGATACTTTCTTTCTTTTTTTCTTTTTTTCTTTTTTTTTTTTTTGGTGCCCGAGATCAAACTCAGGGCCTGGTGCTTGCTAGGCAAGCATTCTTAACCACTGAGCTAAATCTCCAGTGAGGTGGTACTTTCTTTATCTTCCATGCTCTCCACTTTTTCTGGGGGTGCAGAATGAAAAGATCGTACTTGTTTTCCTGACAGCCCTGAGGGCCTCGGAAATGTGAGTTGAGTATTTGGTCCAGAGAAGAATGCCAGGCTAAGGAGGTTGCAGTTCATCTCCAGACCCAGGCGCTGGCTCAGCATAACCACAGAGAACCATTACCCACAGTTTTAAATTGTCAGCATTATTTTTGTGAATAATTGTGCTATATATTTCATCTTCATATCATTTCCAATACTGGAGATAGAAGTTGTGTAAAGACCTTGAGAGAGTTGTAATTTGTTTTATGCAATTTTTGCAAATTTGGCCCCAACAAAGGGCCTTACCACAATGTTGACTTTGTAAGCATTGCGCATTTATGTGAACACATTGGAACTTCCTCAGTAAAGGAAGGAGATTTGTTTAGTACATCTGCCTTTGTGAGAGATAAAATTCCTTGAGATCTTAGCTTTTTGGGCAACTGCATATATGGTGGTGACCTATTGAGGGTCTCCTCTTTCTCTCTTTTAAGTGTCCCCTCTCCTCCTCCTTGAAGTTTTTGATTGTGATCTAGAAAGACTTAGGTTGCCTGTTACCGTATTTCAGATGACCACGGTTATAAAGCTGGGTGCACACAATTACCAACCCCATAGCAGTTGGCGTTTATATATTTTGAAAATTTTTGACCTATTTGTGAATGGTTTGTCTGCTCATAACTGTTAAACATTTGACTGTAATTAGTATACCTGAATGTTTATACTTGCAAAAGTATGTGTGTTAGTATCGCCTATTTCATAATGTAAAGCGGCCTATAAAGTATTCTGTCATGTTTTTATTTCTTAAACAAATCTTCTTTAAAAATGTAAATAGATGTCTTTGAAAAGTAATTTTTTTCAGAATTTTAAGAATGTTTTCTGCTTTATTGTTTTATTGGAAATGGCATTAAATTTTGAATATTTTCTTCTACTTGCTTACCTATGACTTACATTAAAAGATGTGGAAAATCTTAGGTTGCCTGTGTGTTTATTCTGCTTTTTTCTTTTAGCATTCTGAATTCTTAGAATTTGAAAGTAACTGGTAGCACATGCCTGTAAGTCTAGCATTCTGAGAGGCTGAGGCAGGAGGATTGCAAGTTCAAACCAAGCCAGGGCAGTTTAGTGACTTAGCAAGACCTTGGCTCAAAATAAAAGATTAAACAAAAAACAAAACAAAACTGGGGATGTAGCTCAGTGCAAAGGCCCTGGGCTCAATTGTCAGTCCCACAAACAAAACAAAACAAACTCCTCCCCGCCAAAAAAACAAAACAAAAACCAAAACAATAATCCCCCCCAAACTGGCATTTGACTTTGTATCTTTATTTCACATATTAAGTGATTGGTCCTAAGTTGTTTTGGGGATTCCTAAAAATAAAAACAAAAACAAAACAAAAAAACACCTAAATTAAGGATACTAAATGAACAGACCCATTTTATGAAGCCTTCATTTTGTCCAGATATGACATGACATTGTCCCTGTGGATTCAGTGATGTTCAGACCTGACTTTAATTTTGAAGAAAATGATGCTGCATGTCAAGCGTCCTTAAACACGGATTCATTTTTAACAGTTCATTTCAGCTCAATTTAAACTCTTTGAAACACGTGCTTTCTAGTCAGCGTATTGCCTTTTGCCATATACTGAGAATACAATGTTAAAGTGTTTTACCATAAAGCAGCATATATATTTATATATATGTTTTGCTTATTTGAGATAGTGTCTCACTATATATTTCAGGCTGGCCTTGAATTTGCAGTGATCCTCCTGGCTCAACCTCCTCAATGCCAGGGTTACAGGTATGTGGCATCACACCTGGCTGCAATTAGTAGTTTGAGGAAAGAAATCACTTAGTGTTTGTTTTTGTTTTGTTTTTTTCTTGGTGCTAGGGATCAAACTCAGGGCCTTGCGCTTGCTAAACAAGTGCTCTACCACTTGAGCTAAATCCCCAACTCCTAAGAAGTCACTTTGTATAATGTTGATAGTAGTAGTGTACAGTAGAGGTTAAGAGTGGGCTGTGGAGCTGCTGTGGAGCTACTGTGGCTGTGAAATCTTGGTTATGTTGCTTACTATTTGGAAGTTCAATTTCTTTGTCAATAGAATTAGTAATATTACACTAGAGTTGTGAGGATTGAATGAGATAATTTGTGTACTTCTCATATGTTAGCTGTTTTCATTTGTTACTGAGGAGCTTGCTATGTCTCATGTCCCTCTTAGGGGCAATGGAGAGCATTTGAGGGGCTTCAGCAGGGTCTCACATGTTCCAATTCACATTTTAGAATTATATAAATGAGTATGTCTGCAGTGAATCAGTATCTGTGAGGAGTTAGATTACACAAGGCATAGACCTGTTAAGAGATGGTGATCAGGTTATTTTAGTAATAATAGAATGAGTATAATTGAGAATAAGAATAAACATATTTAAGCATTAAAACTGCAATTGATTGGTTTAATGGGAAAGACAAAGGAGTCAGGGGTGATATTCCAATTTTTGGTTTTAGCTACTGAGTTGGTAGTATTTACAGCTGGGTTTGTGAGTCTTGGTAGGAGGAAGTGGTAGAGAGGATAGAGAACTTGAATTCAGTTTCATTCATAGTTTAGATGACTGTGCATAGTATGTAGGTGAGCATATTCAGGAGACGGTTTGGCTTATGTTTTTTGGTGGATAGAAGAGTCATGATTAGAGAGCTACATAATAAACATTTGATTTTAAAATGTTCGACACAATGTCATTCAATAAATACTGGCATTGCTAGGTGCAGTGTTGTGTGCCTGTAATCCCAGCACTCAGGAGGTTGAGGCAGGAGGATCACTGTGAGTTGGAGAGCTTGGACTACATAGCAACACCCTATCTCAAGGAACAAAACAACAAAAAAATGCTAGCATTATTATTACTATTGTTATATAGTTGGTATTTAAAGCAACCTATAGAGGAATCTTTCTAAGAGAAAGCCTATAAATAAAAGGAGAAGGGCTGGAAGGTGGAACATTTAATGTTTGGATGGATAAAGAATAATTATAGGAGTAGGCTAAAGAAATGGTGTGTTTAGCAGGAGAACTAAAATAGTTGATGAAATACTGTATATAGTGAGTTTGTGTAAGAGTGGTCATTAGCTGGGCATGGTGGCACAAGCCTATAATGCCATCTATTGTGGAGGCTGAGGCAGGAGGTTCACAAGTTTGAGGCCAACCTGGGCAACTTAGTGAGCCCTTGTCTAAGTGAATGAAAGAAGATGCAGCTCAGTGATGGAGATCTTACCTTGCATGTGTGAGACCCTGGGTTTAATCCCCAGTACCATTAAGGGGGTGTGGTGGAGGGATCATTTAGCTCAGATGAAATGTATCTAGTAAAATAAGCCTTAAAGGGGTGAATATAGTTCTATTTTATATGTTTAGGCTTAAATCTAGTTTAACTTTAGCATTCTTTTGAGTTTTAATCCTCCTTTGCTTTGCTAATGAGTAGTTAAAATATTATTTTCATAAACCTGGTAACTTTGTGCTATTATTTCATCCTAAACCTGTGCTTTATTCTTAATCTGTTTCTTAATAAGCTTCTTAAATTTCAGTTCAGCTTTAGTCTGAATATTGTTGTAATGATTAGCCTTCTTGGCCCCTGTTTTCTTCCTAATATACTTTAATCAGCCTTTCTTTTTTAGTTGGAAGAGCTATTTTAAACGTGTTGTTTAAAATCTTGCCGTGTCCGTGCTATCTGTCGATTCTGCCAGTTCTGTAAAGCTTTGTGTGCTATAATTGGGATTCCTCCTGGGACTGTGTGGTAACAGCCGTATCTTTGCAGAATTATCCCCCTACCGCACCCGTGTGTCTTTGCACTATTGGAGATCGAACCCAGAAACTTCCCACTAAACTGTATCCCAAGCCCCTTTTTATTTTTTATTTTGAGACAGGGTCTTGCTAAGTCACTAAATTGCCCAGGCTGGGCTCCAACTTGTGATCCTTCTGCTCCCTCCGCTTCCTAGAGTGCTGGAATTGCAGGGCTGCACCACCATGTGTGGCCAACTTGTTTCTTTCTTTTTTTTTTTTTTTTTTGGTGTTTTGAGACAAGAGAGACAAGGTCGCATGTAGTTCAGGCTGAACTTGAACTCACTATGGAGCAGTCTGGCCTCGAATTCGTATTGATCCTCCTGCCTCAGCCTCCCGAGTGCTAGGATTACACATGTGTTTAATTCTTAGATAGCAATTTTAGTTTCAAATATTTACAGACCATTTTATCATCATTCTGCTGTATACCAAGCCCTAACTTGGCATTAACTATCTTTGTGATGTTGGGCATAGCAAGCAGCTTACCTATGCCTGGGCTGTTTCAGGACCTTATAGTCTCAAGGACCTCTCAAGACCTTACATTCTATGCCATGCTAATCTTTAGTGAAAGAACACATTTAAATACAAAAGCAAATTTCCGTCTTTTATAAAATATTCTTAAAAAAATTAATCTGGGTCTCTTATTTACATACCCAACATTCCCAGGGGGCTTTCAGCCCTGCCCCTCACTGACACAGGTCTGCATCTGCTATGTAAGCCGTACTCTCCAGCCACTTGGGTTTTAGTCCAGGAGGGCTCCCCCCTGTACTGCAGCCACTGTGCCACAGCACAGGCCCTGTTACAATAAAGACTTGCTTTGGTGTTCCTGGTAAAAAGAAAGTTAGGAGTATCTTATCTGCCCCTGCCCTCAGCTTTGTGCTACTTGAATTACTCATTTTATAGAGGTATAAATCTTCCACAGAGGGGAGCACAGAGGGGAGCAGGATGAGTATTTATTAAATGTTTTGGGCACTTTTTGTATATGTTATTTGACCTGGATAGCAACCCTCGTGACATAGGTAGTTTGATCCTCATTAGAGAAATAAAGTGACTTTGCCTGGGTCAGAAAACTAATTAAAGGCAGGATCAGGAAAATAATGTAGGTGTTTTGACTTTTAATCTAGTGATACTTGCACTTCACTCAGAGGTGCTCTTTATGGGGCACAGAAGTGTGATAAAGAGGGCCTTTCTCTGTGCTGCTTCTCGCCTCCCCGTCTTCTGCTTTTCTGTTTATGTCCGTTTTCCTGTGGTCACTTAGAGCAGACTAGATGTTGGGAACTACTACTGCGCCAGTTTGCTGATTCTGGTTTTTAGGGAACATATTCATGTGTCAGTCTCAGAGTGGTTATAAAAGCAGAACATCTGTCTAATGTCATTAGAGAAGCACACCCAAAAACTAGGGTGTGCTTTGGCTCATTCTGGAAGGATATGGTGGGAAGTTGAGTTACAACTTTCTATTAACTTGACTTATTGCTTTGAAACTTATTAATTTAAAACATTTAGGATCTGGGGACAGAGCACAGTAAGAGAGTGTATGTTTAGCATGCACAAGGTCCCTAAATTCAATCCCTGACATTGCAAAAAACAAGAATAATACAAAAAACAAGTTTGACTATTCAGAGACTAAGTTAATTGTTATAGATTTGAATGCTTCATATCTTCTGTCTTGCCAACACAGGGTGGAAAACAGGACATAGTAAATGAAAATGAGAACCACATATAATTATAAACCCACATTTAAACAAACGTAGCTGTATGTTTTGGTGGGAAATTCTGTTAGTCACTTTTGCTGTCACTGGGACAAGATACTCGACACCTACAATTTAAAGGAGGAGAGGTTTGTTTTGGCTCACAGTTTTCAGAGGATTCATTTCAAGGTTGGCTGCTCCAAGGCAGAAATGGCATGGAAGAAGGGAGTGGTGGAGGAAAGCTGTTAACCTGTGCCAGCTGGGAAGCAGAGAGTGAAGAGAGATGCTGCGGACAAGAATCCACCCTTCCAGGTCACAGCCCAGTGACCCACCTCTAACCAGGCCCTGCCTCCTAACAGCACAGTGGGCTGTGAACTCACTAGGTGAATCCAGTGATGAGTTCAGTACCCCACGATCCGATCACCTTCCAAAAGCCTCACCTCTGAATTCAGGAGACTTTGGGGGGAGCTTATAGTAGATCTAAACCATAGCAGAAATAGTTCCATATCTTTGGTAAGGATTATGGTCCTGATAGCATGTTTATCTTCCATTTATACCTTATACTTTGCCCTCCTTCAAAATGAATTTAAGGGAGTGATTTTAGCATATAAAATGGTTTTTTTTTTTTTTTACAATTTTAAGTCTATACTATTTTCTTTGTGTCCTTCTCAAGGTGTTTTGTAAAGGTTTTATGGGTAGCTGTCTATAAATATAGAGTTTGATCAGTTTATGAGCCTTGGAAGTGTCTTTAAATTTTCTCCTGGAACAAATTCAAGATTTCCCTTTTTCTAATTTGCACAGTGTTCCAGTTTTAAAAATGAGGACATTCTTTTAGGCAGTTTTAAAAATTAGAACATTCTATTAGTTACCTTTCTAGAGCCGATGGTCTGCAACAGAGCAGATTTAATACAGGACATTTACAGATTACAACATTCACCCATAAACCAAATGCTGGAAGAGTGCCGAATATCTGTCTTATGCACTGGAGATCCAAAAGATCCAGTCAAGGGCTGGGTGCCCACAGCACTGTCCCATGTCCGTTGTGTTGGCAGATGACGGCTGAAGAAATCTGTACTGGAGCCAGGATATGATTCTTGCAGCAGAGATGAAGATCAGAGCTCTCCTGAAGCAACTGCAGCCATCCTTGACGACAGCAAGGCCCCGAGCTCCTTCTTTAAAGAGAACAGCCTTGAGTCCCCTTCAGGAGAATCAGCTGCAAAAGAGCTTCTCCTGGGAAACAGCCCACAACTATTTTCTGCTCCCGTTCTCCTTTATCTTGTGTCGTCAACAGCAGTCCAGCTGGGTTTTTCTGCTCAAGTTGATGATATCAGTCCACCACAATAAGGTTCTTCAATTTTCTTGGAAACAAAGAATTAGAAACCACCTGGCTTGCTAGTTACTGAAGACTGTAGAGACCTACAATTCTGGGACATGTACCAAAAAGGCTTTCATTAAGCCTTCTTAAATAACTATTAATTGTATCTATTAATCTTGTGCTTAAAGTAACAGTTCAGTAAGGATTTGTAAGAGTGAAAATTCAGAAGGTTATGTTTTAGATAAATTGTTTTTAATCAAGGCCTTAAACTTTTATCCAGAACTAATTTATTTATCTCTTCTATAATCTTTTTGGAAAAACTGTTCTTCATTGTCAAACTAGTCAGATTTACTTTCATGTCATTTTTCAATTCAAATAAATGTGTTATGTGTGTTCCTCTACCAACTATCTGTCTTTCCTTCTTTCCTTTTAGATAGGGCCTCACTATGTTGTCCAGGCTGGTCTAAATTCTTGAGCTCTAGTGATTCTCCTCCCTCAGCCTCGTGCGTAGCTGGGATACTGTTATGTACCACCACACCTGGCTATTTTTTTTCGCAGTGCTGGGGATGAAGTCCATGCTAGGCAATTGCTCCACCACAGAACTTCACACCCTCAGCCCCTTCTTCCAATACTTAGTCCTCAGTAGATGGGAGGAAGGGCAAGGAGCTTTGTTTTAAATTTATTTCCTAGTTGACACTGTCTTCCTTGCCGTTTATTGGAAACTCTCTTAGTTTTGCTTCACAGGACTTTTCCTGAAAAGTAATACATTCTTTGGTGATAAACACAGAATAAGAGTAATAAACCTTTTATTTTATCTATTTATTTTTTGGATGCCGGGGATCAGACTCAGGGCCTAGCAAGCGCCCTACCACAGAGCTAAATCCCCAAACCCAGTAATAAACTTTTTAGATGAAAATTGTAATCAACTTTAGCCAGGTGTGGTGGCACGCACCAGTAATCCCAGCACTCAGGAGGCTGAGGCAGGAGAATTGCCACAAGTACGAGGTCAGCCTGGGCTACGTAGTGAGTTTATGGTGAGTCTGAACTATGTACTAAGATTCTGTTTAAAAAAAAAAATTGTAAGCAACTTATCCCCAACTCTACAAAATATCAGAAAATAGAAATATTATCATTAATTCCTCACTTCTGATTTCTAGCTTCATTCTTTGCAGAAATAATAGGCAATTAGGAACTCTAGAGTTAGTTTATGGTATTATTAAGGAGAGTTTTGCATACTGGCTTTGATGGCCTTAGATCCCAGGAGGATTGAGAATTCAAGGCCATTCTGGACTAATAGACCATGTTTAAAAGAAAACAAAATAATGCTTTGGAGACAGAATATTATGGATCATTCCTTGCTTAGCACCGTAGAAGTGTGTACTCCAGCAATAGGGTAGGGATGGAGGAGCGGTACACCATTCTTTATAAAGTAGGTAAAGGTATTTGTGAAAGGGGAGGCAGGGAAGGAAAATCAACAGGACCCTTCTATTTGGACATCTGATCCATTGTCATGTGGATTAGTTTTAATAAAGGCTCTAGTACAAATGGAAATTGAAGATCTGGGAATTATTGTTTATTGTTGTTTATCTATTTCTGTGTTTCCCTCAGTCTTTTTTACTTCCAGTAATATAAATAATATCGTACTGTGAAAGATCCCTGATCTAATACTTACAGCAACCTGTATTTTATAGACAGGGAAACAGAGACAAGGAGGTGAAATACTTACCAGTGGTCTATCAGTTAGGTAGAGATTTCAGTCAAAAATTCCCAAAATTTTTTTTCCTTCTGTGTCACACTGTGTAGTACATAGCTAGTACACAGTAGATGCTTACTATGTATTTAATGAATGAATAACTACATATTGTTTTGTGAACTCTTAAGTACATAGCCTTGTAGTAGTTGAATTTTGAACTGCTGGATGAGAGTAATGTCGCGTATGATTCACTGAAGGGTTCTTGTGTTTCCAAGCTGGTCAAGCTGACCCCCTCTGAGTTCCTGTGGTGGTGTCAGAAGAAATGACTAATAACTAGAATAGTAAAGAACCATCTGTTTGGACCTTCTTGGTGTTTTATCAATTGAAGTAGAGACCTATAATAGTATAGCAGTGCTTGTTTGGTGGGGACAACTTGTCTATATGTTAATAGTATGATCAAGGCCAGGTGTGGTGGTGCAGGCCTGTAATCCCAGCAATCGGGAGGCTGAGGCAGGAGGATCACCATGAGTTCAAGGCCAGCCTGACCTACATGACGAGACCCTGTCTCAAAACAAACAATATACGACAAAACTATGATCAGGTGTCTACTGAGACAAATGTGCTTCTGAGGTTATGTGACCACTGTGTTTCTGTTTCTGTATCATAGGTATTCTCTGAAACCAAATGACCAAATCTTGGCTGAAGACAAGCACAAGGAACTGTAAGTTCATTAAATCTAGGTTGTATACCCTTCTGTGTTTAGGAAGTAGGTGTACATAAATAATCTCATTTTAAAAATTACATAAATACAAAAGTATAATTAACACTGTGACCTTAAGCATGGTAGGAATAAAATAATTTATACTACATTATTTTTGCTACATAAGGTTAAGACTGGGAATAATTGTCTGTATGTGGACATTAAAACATGTAGCATTGAACTGGACATGGTAGCACATGTCTGTAATCCCAGCACTCTGGAAGACTGAGGCGGGAAGATTGCAAGTTTGTAACCGACCCAGGCAGTATAGTGACTTACTGAGATCCTGTCTCAAAATAAAAAAATAATTTTTTTCTACTTTTTTGAGACAAGGTCTCGCTGTGTAGTTCAGGCTGGCCTTGAACCACTATGTAACTCCGGCAGGCCTTGAACTCGCAGCAATCCTCTTGCCTCAGCCTCCTGAGTGCTGGGATTACAGGAGTGTGCCACCATTCCTGGCCAATAATTTTTTTAAAAAGCAATAAAACACTTTAAATATTCTTTAAATGCAAAGTTTGCAATGTGAATAAAATTTTGTTAGCTTTAAAAATTTTAATGTACTTATTTTAGGAGTCTGTGTTTTATTTTTGGAAAAATGTAGGATTCTGGGATATTTTCTTTGCCATTATTCTTTCCTAAGGTGATATTTAAGAGATCACCACCTGTCAGGAGCTTAGAAAATTTTGGTGAAAAATGATAGGTTTAGCAATTTTTAAATTTATCTCAGCGTTTCTAACATTTTAGGATTTAGCCAGAGAGGGAAACTTTAACATTTATTTGCTTCTATTTTCTAGCTAGTGTATTTTTTTCCCTCATTATGTGGGAAGAAATATCCTGTTAATATTAAATATTGTATAAACACTTACTGCTAAATAATGCAGTAGAAGTATGAATTTGAGGAATTTAAGGCTAACTATGCCTTTGGGTTGAGCCATACTTCTTGGTAAAAGTAAAGTTCTATCCTATTTGTAAATATATTGGTGAATTTTACATGCTTCCTTTGGCATTTTCTTAATGTTTGATATTCTCTAATGTTAAAAACATTTATTTTCACGTCTAACTCAGGTCCTTCTTGGTTTAATTTAATGTAATTTTCATTTGTACCCATTATATGAAAAATAAGTTTTTTGTAGATAGAGTATTTCAAGACTAGTATTTTTTTTCTTGAGATTAGTAATTTCCTAAGTACTTTTTTTTTTGGTGCCAGGGATCAAATTCAGTCTTGTGCTTGCTAGGCAAGCTCTCTAACTGCAGAGCTAAATTTCCAGACTAATTTCGTAAGTTCTTTAAACTGTTTTTAAAAAAAACTGTCCTAGATCTTTTCCAAATTATTTTCTTTGTTCTCTCTTACTTAAGGGATCATAATATTAACTATAAAATGATAGGACCAATGTGCAGGGAATTTGAGTTCTTACAGTTTCAGCCTTTCACCAATATTTGAATATTTATTCTGTTGTTGATTGTAAACCCTATAGTGAATTCTCAAATATGCTGTCAAGAAATTTCATAGTTTCTTTCTTTACTGCCAAATACAGTCAGTGAAGGTGGATGAATGTTACTGAATGCTTGGTTGTTGACTTGTGTTTTTATCCCTGGGGGCATAACACAAATTTTGTGAACAATGTGCAGAATCATGGGTATGTAATACCCTTGTTTGTTATTTATAATACCTCAGTTGATGAATTATTAACTTTAATTTTGATGAATTTTATTATATTAAACAATGAGTACTTAACAGGAAAAGAATAAAAAAAAGTGTTGAATTTTTAAAATTTATTGAGTGTATTTATAAAAAAAAGCATCAAATCTTTGGTGTACAGAGCCTAAAAAATAACAACAGAAATAAATTCCTATTTGAACTACAATGAAAATACCAATAGAACTCTACAACAAAAATAATCTTTACTTTGCTTATCACACCTAAGGCTGTCTTCACACATGACAACAGCACGTTCCTTACACATGTATGGCTTATACTGTGTGTTTTGCTTTCTTGGCCCCTTTGTAGGACATACTTCACATCTCACTGGTGTTGCTGTTTGGTCAGGAGGTTCTTATATTATACAATGCATAGTGAGCAGGAACATAAAAATATCAGTAAAATAAATTATTAAATTTTTATATCTATTGCATGTTTGGAATAAATATCAACACTTTCACATCAATCGTGTACTTGTTTACAAAACCTAAAAGATAACATCAGAAATAAATTCCTATGTGAACTACAATGTAAATACAAACAAAAGTCTACCACAGAAATAATTTTTGCTTCAACTGTCACCCCCAAGGCAGTCTTTATACTTGAAAACTGCATGTTCCATGTACACATCTCGCTTACACTGACAGCATGTATGTTTTGTTTTCCTGTCCTTTTTTTGTAGGACACAGATGACACTTTTTTGTTTCTTCTGTAGCGGGTCTTTGTAATGCTGGGCCTGCCTCTTCTCCTGTCAGCTCACTAGTGTGGTCCCCAATTTTTTTGTGTAGTTTTGTTGTGCATTTGTTATTTTCTTTGTACAATATCAAACTATTTATCCCACACATGTTTAGGATTGAGTAAAACAACCATTGGCCAATGCTTTGTGTTTTGAGTGACATCATAGCTGCTACATAATTCATCAACAACATCTATTCCGCCTTTGTTTTTGTTTTTCGGCTTTTTTGGGGGGCGGTATTAGGGATCAAACTCAGGGCCTTGCCCTGCTAGGCCAGTGCTCTACCTCTAAGCTAAATCCCCACCCGCCGCCTTTGGTTTTGTTGTATAAAGTTACCATCTCAGACTTCAGTTTTGTGGAAGTTTGTCTGGCAGTATTTCCATCATGGTGCAATGTTGATATGTTGACATCAGCAATACCAGTTTGTTTTTCTTTGTCATATGTGATGCCAATGTGATATCTCCTTGAAATCCAGAGATTGTACTGTACAATTCTCTGTTTTGAAATTGCAACATTTCACTTTGAATTTCAGTTTCGTTCGTGCATATAGTTCCTGTGCTGGTCAACTTGTACTCTGTTAGCAAATGTAGCATCACTTGGAAACTGGTAAACCAATTGTCGAATGTCACATTCTGATTAGTTTGGGTGATGGGAGCAAAAAGTCTGTTCACATCATTCGGTTTATTACTATGCGAATAAGGACCTGGTGGCTGAGTTCCAGGATAAACGTCTAAATTGAAAGCATAATGTCTTTGCGTCTACAAGGGCATAAATTTTTCTGTCATACTTTGAAGGTTTTTTGGCATATGTAGCCTAAAGCTACACCAACCATGAATGCTGCTAGGTGTTCATTAATAGTCATGTAATCAATGGTGTGTGAATTCCTTGACAATTACCCACAAATTGCTCATTGCGCAGATAGCAACCAGCTTATCAGTTCTTTTTCTTTCTTGGTGGATGCTTTAGTCATCAGATCTCAGGCAGTTTTGAAGGGAACCAAATCTCAGTGTCACTGTTATTCTACAAACCTGTATCCCACACCCATAAGTCTTTTATATCCATAAATCTTTTACATTCCTATGATTTTAGCAAGATAAAGCTGTGCTAAAATAACAGCAAACCTGTGAATGCTTTCAGTTCAGCTTGTGAGGTATCATAATAAATGCATTTTTGAGTATGGTATTGGTGCATACATAACATTTTACTTGTATTTCATCATTTGTGTATTTCACAACATCTTGTGGTATTTTGTCTGTTACAAATAATTTCCAACATGGAATGGCAGTGCTGGCATTCTGTCCACTAGGTTTCACCCCTGCCAAGATCCTCACTATATTCTGGGAGGTAATTCTAACATTGTATCATTCTGTTTGGTTACATGACCATTTTGTACCATTTTGACTAGTCAAATATGTACTAACACTGCTGTTTTCTTCCTCATCTGAATCAGGAGGTCATTCCCCGAGTCTGTATCAGTTGATTCTTGCTCCATTTCACTGTCACAGGAACTTTGGTTCACATGGACAGTGTCAAATCCTAAGTGCACACTGGTTGCTGCTCTGTAGCATCTGTACATACCTTGCCTTCATCGGGCAAGTAGGTGAAGGTGCAGATGGGTTCCTGCTTTCCCCATGCCCAGCTACTGTGAGCCACACCCACATTCCATTATGGTACAGTATGTGTGTACATAACAGATGAATAATGTGGGTATATAATATATATATATATATATATATTTTTTTTTTGGTGCTGGGGTTCGAACTCAGGGCCTTGTGCTTGCACGGCAAGCACTCTAACCACTGAGCTAAATCCCCAGCCCGTGGGTATATTTTACCCCCTATAATGCTCAGGTACACAGACGCAAAACTGTTACATGGAGCATAATGTGGGTATCAATCCTGGTTTGACACTTTAGCACAGGTGCACACACCTTGCTGTTTTATCAAGTGGGTAAACACAAAGATTTCTTCTTATATCCCCCAGGCGCAGCTACTGAGATGCCCAGCCAGCTAATATTAATACTAAAGTACAAATTTACAGTAGAAAATTATGTGATGGATCTTTTTATGCCCTCTCTTATTTGATACTGTTTTTTTTTTGTTGTTTGTTTGTTTGTTTGGTTTGAGAATGAAATTATCAGTCAGTGTACAGGATCCTTTGGCTCTTGCCAATGATGACCAATATAAAAATATTAGAAGTCTACTTTTTTTTTTTTTTTTAAATTGAGACAGAGTCTCGCTGTGTAGTTCAGGATTGCCTTGAACTCACTATATAGCCCAGGCTGGCCTCGAGCTCATGGTGATCTTCCTGCCTCAGTCTCCTCAGTAGCTGGGATTTCAGGCATGTGCTACCATGTAATCCATTTTAATGTGTTTATTTATTTAAAAGTGATTTAGCTATCCTAGATACAGTTCATCTCCTTGGTTAGAACTTGGCAAACTAACTTTTTGTCTTGCTTTTTATTGTGAAAAACATTTAAAATTTTTTTAAATTTAAAATTTTAGCTGATACAATAAAATATTACTAAGAAAAATTTATTTATCCAGTATATTCATGCATGTACGAACCACTAATTTTGCTCATTAACAACTTACTAGCTTTATCAGTATGCATTCCCATTAATATTTCAACATATATATCATGAACTAATGTTTAATATTTTAGTTTTTTAAAGTTTTGCCTATTCTGGAATTTCTAATAAATGGAATCATATGTGTGTTCTGTTTTGTATAAGACCTTTTTCATTGAATGGTTTTTAGATTATCAATGTTATTGGGTGTATTGGTTCATTAATTCCTTTTTTATTGCTGATTAACATTACATTGTTTATCCTTTTTTTTTTTATTGGATAGTCTTGTCACTTAGCTGAGTTGACGTTAGTTGGCAGTCCTAATTCTTTTGACTGCTGGTTCTCTGTCTTGTAGTTTTTGGCCTTTGCACTGAAGAAAACTCCCACTTGAATATGCTACTGTAAGAGCAAAATACTAATTAAAGTACTTAACAGCAGTTCTTCATGAAAGCCGCTCATAAGAGCAGCTGATCCATGTCTTTGCAATTAAAATAGCCAGAATCTCACAGAACAGCTGATCCATGTCTTTGCAATTAAAATAGCCAGAATCTCACAGGGAAATGTTTGAGAAGATGGAAATGCTAATTACCCTGATTTGATCATTAAACACTGTATACTCAGTGTGATTGAAATATATGGTGAATGCTTAAATTTAAAAAAAATTACAGTAAAAGACACATTGCCTTTAATTTTCAGACAGGGTATCACTGTGTAGTTGAGGCTGGCCTTGGACTCACGGCCATCCTCTTACCACAGCTTCTAGACTGCTGGGATTATAGGTGCGTGCCACCACGCCATCTTGCCATTAATTTCTCTTAAAATACTCCCCCTTGCTTCAAATACACATATCCCATTGTTCTTGCCACCTTCTGAAGCATTTCTGGAGTTTTGTGTCTTTATCAGGTGTGATAAAAAAATACGGTGAATGTCACTGCTGTGTGCCAGCCTACAGACGAGAACAGGTGCGTTCAGGGTGGAATGGCCACAGATTTGCCAGCCTACAGAAAGGGAGGCTTGCAGAATATTATAGTGCATTCTCATACACCTTATTCACCTGATCTGGTACCATGAGACTTCTGGCTCTTCCCCAGAGTCAAAATGACTGTGAAAGTCAATGTTTTGAATCAATTCAGGCCATCAAGGCAGCCACAACAGCATTACTAAAGATTTTCATGAAAGAGGACTTCAAGAACTGCTTCAGAAAGTGACAAGTACGATGGGATAAATGTGTTCCAAGTGAGGGGGAGGATTTTGATGGAGATGAATGGCAATGTGTCTTTTACTGTAATAATTTTTTAAAACATTCACTGTGGTTTTTCAAGCATACTTCATAATGTATCAAACTATTGAATTATGCTGTACCTGACAAATATTACAAATATATAGAGATATAATACAATACAAATATATACCACAAATACTACAAACATAATACAAATATTATATGTCAGTTTAAAAAAACACCTAAGTCTCTGTGCTCAAGACCGACCATTTAAAAAATATCATGAGAGGACTGGGTGAGGTTGTGCAGGCTGTGTTGTAATCTCTGCAACTAAGGAGGCTGAGGCAGGAGGAACCCAAGTTCAAGGGCACCCCAGACAACTTAGTGAGACCTTGTCTCAAAATTTTAAAAAGGGTAAGAGGTTTAGCTCAGTGCTAAAGTGCTTGCCTGGCTGGGTTCAGTCCCCAGCCCTGAGGTGGGGTGAGGTAGGGGAAGAGAGAGGTACAAAATTTAAATACCCAGTTATTAATTGTATGCTTTATTCTCATGAAACATTATTATTGCTTCAAATCTGTTCAAGGCAGTCTTCCTCGACATGATACTGTAAAAAATGTGTCAGGCCCATCACACTGGCCCCATTGGCCCACTTAGTGACAGTGTACCCTCGTTCTGTATATACCAGCGTACAGCTCCCAGTGCTGTCTCTAAGTATCTTGTTACTGCATTATGTGCAGTAACTATGTTTTTGCTGGAAATATTCTCAGTTCCTGAAATCTGGTGATTCAGACTGCGTACACACTTAGTGACGCACGTCTCGCACATGTGCTTGCTATTCCTCTGGGGAAGACCAGCTGGAAACAGAGGAAAAAACTGGTTAGCAGAGACACTTATTTCTCTAAGCTGAAAGGCTTGTCTCAAGTTTCTGTTTTTTGTTATTTTCAGGGGATGATTTGCGGTAGGAAAAGTGGAACAGTTGAGGCTGTGATATGATTGATACAAAACGGTGAATTAATACTTTGCTCTGTGCATGATCCCATAATAAACGGGTTAATTTGTCTTTAGGTTTTTTCAGTGTATCAGAATTTTAGTTAATAAAGTAGTTTAAAATAAATTAGAACCGGGCATGGTGGCACACACCTGTAATCTGAGCACTTGGGATGCTGAGGCAGGAAGACTGCCACAAGTTCAAAGCCAGCTTATACTACATAGTTCAAGGCTAGCCTGAATTACAAAGCAAAACTGTCTCAAAAAAATGAAAATAAAACTCTTCCAAGGAAAGGGTATAATACAAAGCCTTTTCACCAACTTGATTTCAAAAAAAGCTCTTATGCTTATGAAATCAGTAAAATGTGTACTTATAATTGATATTGCACATTTTATAACCACAACCACATACATGAAATGAAATTAACATTTTTCTTTTGTAGTTCTCATTTCTTTGAATAATCTTGTTTAACAATCCTTACCTCTTTGTCAGTACTGCAGCCCCTTTCTCTAGAGCACATCGGTCTTTCATTTTAGAGTTTTCTTTTTTCCATCTTAGTTTTTTATTTTCCACTTCTATTGGAAATTTTATCCCAAGCTACAAATGCTGCTTATGTAGTAAACCTTTTTAATTTTTACTATTCATTTATTTATAGGCAGTGGTGAGGACCAAACCCAGGGTCAAGCCCCAGTATCATCACAAAAAAGAGTAGAAGCCATTTTGACAACATCATCCTACAAAAGCCACAACCATATCTTTATATGGTTCTTTGTAATTTAGAACTTTCATATGTATAAGTTCATTTAATCCTCATTAAACCTCTTAAAATGGAATTGTCAGTATTTTAAAATGACAGAAGACAAAGTCACTGTTTTAGTTACTTTTCTCTCGTTGTTGGGACAGAATACCCGACACCCAAAGTTAGGAGAAGAAAGGTTTATTAGCTCGCAGTCTGCAGAGGTTTCAGTCTATAGTCCGCTGGGTCTGAGGCAGGGCGGCATGGCAGAGGCAGGGCGGACTGGCATTGCAGACGGGCAGCAGACCTGCAGCAAAGTAAAGTGAGGAAATGCAAGGAATGTATGCAAATAAGCAATGCAAACAAGCAGCTAGTTAGCTTCTTCCTGTATCTTTTATCTAGGCTACCTGCCCTTAGGGCGGGTAGCACTCCCACCCTTAATTTTAGTTTCACATCCTTGATCCCAGCAGAACCATGCCAAACCGATGAGTGGATTAATTTAGTAACCGCACACTCTAGATCCAGCTACCTCTTACCTCATGAGGCTTTGGGGGAACATCTAGACACAAACCATAACAGTCACTAACCCAAGTAAGTAAATTTTATTTTTAAAAAGATTTTTTTTTTTTGCATCTCCAGCCTTTTTTTTTTTCGCAGTGGATATTGTTATGTTGCGTACTCTGGTCTTGAACTCCTCGATTTAAGGAATCTTTCTGCCTCAGCCTTCTGTGTGTTGAGACTGTAGGTGTGTGCTGAGACTGTAGGTGTGTGCTACCACCCCCAGCTCTTTTTTCTTTTCTAATTAAGGTTTTAAACTGTGCCAGCTAGAACTACATTTTCCAAAGTTTCCTCCTCCCCTTGTTTGCTTTCAGGTTAAATTTAATCATAAGAGAAATTTTTGTTTAAGGTTTGAAGAACAAATAAAGCTGAAACCATTTTACTGCAAAGGTTGTCATGTGTTAGTAGCGAGGGACACACACAACTATGGGCGGAACTCCGACCTGTCCTCACTCACTCCTGTTCTCCCTCACCTTCCCAACCAGCAGGCCAACCCTGCCACCAGGTGTTCACTGGGAACTCTTTGATGGCAGCTGCACTTCGCCAGCCACACACCAGCCCCCTTCACAGATTCCACTGCAGCAGTTGGACATCCTCAGGCTGATTAGTGACTTGTCTCTGGTCCTTTTTGGACCTTTGAACTTGCCTGGTTTTTCAACTAGGTTTAATTTTTATAATTTCTTTTTTGTTGTTTTTTTTTTGCTTGTTTATTTGTTTTTTTGAGACAAGGTCTTGCTGTGTAGTTCAGGCTGGCCTTGAACTTGTGGTGATCCTCCTGCCTCTGCCTCCTGAGTGCTGGGATTACAGGCGTGCCCTACTATGCCTGGCTCAATAGATTCCTTATTTCTTTTATTTTTTTATTTTAGTGGTACATTTTAGATTTACATAACATTCATTATAGGGCATTTGTACCTGTACATGATATATCCTCTACCTTTTTTTTCCATTTCCCTCCCCTCCCTTCAACCTCACTTTCCCTCCTTATTCACAAAGCTTTGTTTCCATTTTTCCTTCCTTTCTCATTTTTTTCTTGTCCCTCCCTTTCCCTCTCCCTCCTTCCATGTTCCACTTCCCACTTGGACACTTTCTTCATCTTCCCCGGTATATATTATACATTTGGTCCTTATTTACGCTTTCTGTTTCTCACACCCGAGAAACAATTCAGTATTTAAACATGTGTGTCCGATTTTTTTTGTTTAAGAGAATGGTCTCAAGGTGCATCCATTTACCTAGAAATGTTTCAAGGTTGTCCTTCTTTATGACAGAGTAGTATTCCATTGTAAAAAAAAAACCCACATCTTCTTTACCCATTCATTGGTTGGTGGGCAAATGGAACCTCTCTGTTTTAGTTTTTTGAGGATCTCCACACTGATTTCTATGGTGGTTGCACCTGTCTGCATTCTCACCAAAGAGGGAGAAGGGTTCCTTTTCCCCCACAGCCCTGCCAGGATTTGTTATTAGCGGATTTCTTGATAATAGCTCTTCTTTCTGGAGCAAGATGAAGATTCCTTATTTCTTATTACTCATAATGGCATTGGATCCTGATATACTGAGGTTATGGTGTGTGGCAAAATTGATGCACAGCCTTATGTATGGCTGAATTGTCTCTACAGAGAACATACTAAATCCATCAGACTTCTTCCATACTGTCCCAAGATGCCAGTACCATCTGCAGAAAATTAAATTTGCCTGAGAATTTTGCTGTTATTTATAACTTGGGTTTCACAGTAGTGTGTTAGCTTGAATGAGGAAGCCGAGCGGCCTTTTCCTCACCCCAGCTTTTCCTGAGAGGTGGTGTATAGTAGTCATCAGTACCATCATGGTCAACAGCAGCATCACCAAGATGGTGGGGGGTCTTTCTTCACACGTACACAAATACAGGTCAAGAAATACATAACCAGGGATCAGAAAATTTCAAAGCTCAGCTTGTAACAATGTTCAAAATGTGCCAGAACTATAAATATTGCAGGGAAGCTGCCTTGAGATCACATTAAAATAGCTAAAGATCTCCTCACTGTCTGCCTTCTAACAGCAACTTGACCCACACTGCTTTTTTACTTTTGACGCTGGAGCTGTGTTATGTGAACTTGTTCCATTCAGTGGATCAAGAGCTGATTTCATCTAAAAGGACATCTTAGCAAAACAGAACAAAAATCTCACTAGTTATAAAAGGAATAAATGAAATTTTATGATGTACAGTAACTTTTTGGAACCGGGATGCAACCACACAGCACACTGCTTCTGTTTTGAGTTGTTGACTTGGGTGATTAGTTACTGGTCATTATGGTGAAAACTTACAGGATTATATGAGCTCATGGTGCTGAGTGAAAGTCCAGTATTTTAACACACTAGGTCTTTTCCTGAACTTCAGTCTATTATGACTTTATTCTTTGTGATGTTAGCTCCCTCTGTAGAACATCATTAAGATTGCAGCTTGCTTTTTTAATAATTTGGCAAAGCCATTGAAAGATCTTCATTATAACATTTTCTTGTAAAATTTTACTTTATATCCTAATCACTTCAAAGTTGATTTTTTTTTTTTTATAAAAGTGTCTTGTAGTTGGGCATGGTGGCACATGCCTGTAATCTTAGCACCTGGGAGGCTGAGGCAGGAAGATCACAAGTTTAAATCTCACTTGGGCAATTTAGTGAGACCTTATTTTTTTTTTTTTTTCAGCTTTAGGACTTATTTTTTTTTATTTTTATTTTTTGGTGTTGAGGATTAAACTTGGGGCCTTGTGCTTGCTAGGCAAGTGCTCTACCACTTGAGCTAAATCCCCGGCCTGAGACCTTATTTTAAGATTAAGGAAAAAATAAGTAAAAAGGCTGGGATGTAGCTCAGTGTGAAGCCCCCGAGTTCAATCCCCAGTACTGGAAAAAATAAAAGTATCTCACTTTGTATATGCTAGGTTTTAGTAGCATATACAAAATGAAAACGTCCTCCAGAGAGAGTTGATTTCTAGAAGACAGTTTATTTAAAAGTGGTGAAAAAGGGGAAAAGGGACTTGAAGAGAAGGGAGAATTGGAAAGCTAAATACTCTGGAGGCTTCCTTGTAGCCCCTTTTTAATTGAGGTTTTTTCCCGTGGGTTGACCCTTGGAATCTTATTGGCTCTTGGGCTTGTCTGTAACCTCTGCCTTGACTTCCCTCAGCCCTGTGACCTTTGTCTTTTGGCAGAGGGCAAATTTATGTGCTAGTGCCTTAGGGCCAGGCTACGTAAATGTCAGGATCAAATAAAGAGGGAGTTTGTGTTCTTTATGTTAATCAGATTACCTGGGGCCTTCCCAGAACCAGTCTCTTTTCCTTTGTCTCTTTGACTGTTGGAATCTAGCTCCCTTTATATTTCTAACTATTTGAATTTAGCTGTCTGGCTTTTAGAGTCTGACTATAGAGGTCAAAATTGTCTATTAATTTTTAGTAATGTCTAACGAGGCCTTTACGCTATCTTTTCCCTATCTATGGGGACCGCTGTCCCTAGATTCCCCCCTCTGAGAAAAACATCCAACTTCTGTTGGGCAACTGGACATAGACCGATCTGGCTTCTTTGAGCTGAATGGGGTCGTAGTTGGGGAACAGTGGATAGGAATCTTTAGCAGGGAGGTTTTTTTCCATTGGGCCTCAGCAGAAGATGTCTGGCAACTTTATAGTGGGTTTCATCTGTGTGATGACCACTTGGGGTTTGGCAGCCTCTTTAATTTTTAGTGTGACATTCTCTGGACTGTTTAGTACCTGAGTAAGTGTCATGACACATATAACATACATTATATAAGTTTTGAAAGAGAAAAAAATTATCATTGGTCAGGTGAGTTCTGTTAGGTTTTTGGTTCGGCGCTCAGACAAATCAGTGGGGCTGATAACAGCTGGCCAGGTGGAGAGGTTTATTATCAGGAGGGAATCAGGCGGACCATCTTCGTAGGTTGAGAGACGGCCCCCTTATGGCTGGATCTGGGGCCTTATATATACCATGTTTTCCCAACTC